>VZRQ01004729.1:12761-109574 GCA_013397975.1 Machaerirhynchus nigripectus | reverse complement strand
CGTGGTCAGGAACGGGAGAGCGCTCTGGAAGCGTTCATCTCCCTGCCTCCTCCGCGGGAAAAGTGAAGTCACTTCCCAGGAGCCCAGACTAGCAAACTACTGTCCTAAATCTGTGCCGTCTGCATGCGTCAGATTCATCTATGTTACGTTTTGTTTTGGGGTGGTTTTCTTTTCCTTTGTTTTTTTTTTTTTTTTCCCCCCCCCCCCCCCCCCCAAACTTAGCGACCTACAACAACCGCTTTTCCTCTGAAAGTCATTCTTTGGAACAGATGGAAGAGGGTTACATCCTTCCACAAGTGGGGAGGTATCTAGGCAAGGAATTGGCTTTCTTAAAACATGCAGTTCTCTACAAGACACTTTAAATGGTAAACAGAACATGTACTTTCGTTGTAACGTATCGGAGACAAAAGCAGGTCTTTGTACCCAACCAGTTTGTGTGAGTAGGAGCATTGAGTTTACTGTCTTTTTGAGTAATATTTTGCCTCCCTTTTGGGTGAGCCTGAGAAAAGTGCAAATTTGTCACCTTGTCAGGTGTGATGGCATGGTGTTCACGTTTATTTCTCAGACGCTTATCTTGACCTCTGCTAAAGGATCCTTCCCTTTAAAGAAAGCAACTGATAAGCACATCAATGTATTTGCATTCACCAGTCTTTGTCTTGTTCTGAAAATACTATAGTTGCGTGACAGCTTTCTGATTTTAAGCAAGAAATAATAACTTAACTAGAGATTATGCCATCATGTGACCCACACTTGAGAACAAAATTGCTTGTCTGCTTTAGCTTGGTTTTACAAGACTATGCTGTTTATTCTGTGGGTATTTTTGACATCAGACAAAGGACTCCTTAGTCTGAGGAATGTAAGTCTATGAAGAAGCTACCAAATAATTAACAACATCAGACAGAGTGGATATAGCTTTTTTTTTTTAATAGTTATTCCCTCTTACTCCTAGGTGATTTCTTTTTTTCTCCAGTGTGCTGAAATGTCTTCAGAAGTTCTGCTTCTCATTTTCAGCCACTGTTGACAAGTTCAGAACCACTTAACATCTAGAGGTGTTTTTGTTGAATGACTGTTCTAAGTTTTCTCTTGAGTTGCTACTATTTCTTGATACAAATATTGTAACAAAGGTATACTGCAGAGTTGCAGAGATTTTGGACTGTTAGTCATGGATTTTAGTGAATGCAAAATAGACGGCAAAGGATTTTTTCATTATTTTTTAATCTAGTATTCACAATTTCTCTTCTTTGTTCTCATATTTTATTAAACATCAGAGGAAGCTGTAGTGTAAAACATTGTGCTCTTTAAACTAGTTTCCCACCAGCCCCAAAGGTTAGCTCTGTCTCACATTGTTTTATCTTTGTGCATCCATTGTTCCCCCACTGAGCACTTTTTCATCTTTTTATGTGCATGCATAGTTAAATGATGTTTTCTTTTATGCGTGTGGTTTGTGTAGGAATTCTTATTGTTGGTAAGAGAAACAACTTTCTTTTTAATTGCAAGGGCTTGAAGATGACTCTTAAGATCTTATTTGCTAATTTCTGGTGGGAAGTAAGGCTTTAGATCTCCCTTTCAGAGACGAAGTTACCTGTCAGGCTCCGGGGAGTACAAAACAAGGTGCTTGTACAGTTATAAAAAGGCAGCTAAACTGGTTTTTGCTACCTCTTTAGAAACATTTCAGACTTTTGCAGATGAAGAGTTTGCTCTTTTCTCTGTTACTTTACCTCACAGACAGTATCTGCCTTCAAAAACAGTGTTAAAAATCCCTCAGCAACCGCTTCCTGTAAGAGGAAGTAAAGAGTTTTTTCAGCAAAGGCCCTGAAACTAAAAAATACTAATCCTGAACTAATCTTCCTCTGCTGTGAATTAACTACATCTTTCGGCTTATATTTGCATTAAAGATTATATGCTTACAAATTGTTTTCTGTTACTTCTCTGTTTTTAATCATTAAGAGTATATGCAAGAGTAGCTGGACGTTATCCTGACATTGTGATTTTTAAAAAGATACATATCCCAATCAACAATCTATATTTCAAAGTTATTGTTATGGTACATAAATATCAGCATATTATATATTTTTATTATAACCAGTAAAATAGAAGAAATTAATAAATTCATGATACTGACATGAATTTTAAATGGTCTGGAGCTGGTAAGTTGCAGTAGGCTGAAACTGCTTACTACAGAACCTATTTAATTTGTATATTTCCCCCATTTATTTCATTCTAATGTACTTGGAACTACTGTACGTGAGCAGCATCTGCTTCATGGAATTTCCTCTCACTTCCCTGCTTGGGAGCAGCATCAGGATGGCTCTTCAGGGAGCTGCTACCAAAGCCTGCACATGTAGTGAGTTTGGCAGTTTATCCAGACAGATTCTTTATTTTTTTGGCTGTTAATCCTGGTCTGGTGGGTAGTTCCAGCGAGGGAATGGAGAGTTAAAGGCAGGCAGTGGAAGGCTTTGGCAGCCTAGAGGGAGCCAGCGCCTCCAGCCGTGACTCGCTGTGCCCCTGCCACTCACCGGCAGCAGCGTCTGTCACGCCGCAGGAAGGTAGGGTTAAACCCAGCATGCGGGGACTCGGGAGCAGGGAGCCTGCACTGCAGGGGTTGGAATGTTTGTTCCCGGTCCTTCAATCCTCATCAGCCCTTCAGCTACAGGAGATCCATACTGGATCCATGGTAACAGTTTTAGCACGCTCCACTTCCATCAGCTGGTGAAAACGGGCTGTTCTAGCTGCTGGCTGAGGAGCTGTCGCCTCCTTTCCTAATCTCAGAGTTGCAGTGAGAGGGGACCCGAGTGATGAAATAAATAAATAAATGTTAGGAAACGTGATTTAATGAGGTAGGAATTGCACAGCAGGGCTTCTGCATTCATTCCTTTCCCACACGTAGCCACGCCAGCAGGTAGCTCTGGTGCTGCACATCACCGAGAAGAACTTGTCCCTTTGTTCCTTTGGTTAATTAAACTGAAGCAAGCACGAGAAAATCATCTGAAATGAAACAACGGCTTAGCAAGTTAAGTGGTACCAATTTAGAAATTATAGTTAGAAATACCTTGTAATTCCTGCTATTTACACCTCTCTTCAGAGCTGATTGTATCAGAGCCAGACTGCAGTGGTGTCCCGGCAAGAGTTCCACATCTTAAGCAAGCTCTTTTGAGAAATAAAATCAATCTTCTTTTCCTAAAGACCAGTGAGCTTTTAGTGGCTATAGTTTACTAGAACCTTCCAGGAGAAAGACCGGCTTGCTGTTGATTAGAAACCCATGCTGGGAAGATTCTTGTTAGTGTTAAAGGGTAAGATATTTCCCTTAGCTGACTTGCACAGGATCAGGCTTCTTTCTCAGGTAGTGTCACTAATTGGACAGGTTGGAGACATTTTCCTTTTCAAGATGAATCAGAATCTACAGACTTCTGGCTATATTACAGTAAGGATTTTCTTAGGCTGGTGCTTTGATTTTATTATTTATGTGTTAAAAAACCCAACATCTTAACCTGAAAAAAAACCCAAACCCCAGGATCTCCAATGCCCAAGCTAAATCCCAGTTTGATGAATGTGGGAGATGCTGTGCCTGCAGAGTGGTAGCCATGTTGGCAGCTTAGGGGTTAATCTCTTGTTGCTGTAATATGCTTCGAGAGCAGCAGCTCAGTCTGCTTGTGTTAGCAAGATTAAAAGCAGGAGCTGCAGTGCCATTGCAAGCACTGAATGAGTGGGACTGTTGCAGAGTGAACTGTAGCTGAATTTTGTCTTTTCTTGCTTTTTTTCTACCAGCTCCTCCTCCCTTCATTCCTACTCTCAAGTCTGATGATGACACCTCAAATTTTGATGAACCAGAGAAGAATTTGCGGGTTTTATCCTCTACGCGCCAGCTGAACCCAGCAGGATTCTCGGGGGAAGATTTGCCGTTTGTGGGGTTTTCATTCATCAAGGCTTTGGGGATACTCAGATCAGAGTAAGTAGGAATTATTGCTTAGGTGGATAGGACCGCTGGAAAAATGGGAAGGTTTGTTACAGAGGGGATGGTGTGTGTGAGGAAAAGCTATTTTAACTGACCTGTACTCTGCTGTAGTGAAGCTGCCAGATTCGGGCTTTATCTGTTGCTGGTGTGTCTTGTGCATGTCCTACTGTTCTGTGATTATTTCTGGGATGAGGGGGAGGAAATAGGATGGGAAGATTAATTCTAAACCAGTTATTATTAAAATTGTAGTTCAAATAGTTTGAATTAGTTGTTGCTGTTAAGCAGGGAGCAGTAGGTGATTGCATTTCTGGTACTGCAGATCCCTGCAAGGAGGAGAATACTGAGGAGATCAGAAATGGAAAAAGGGGATGGTGTTATTTTACTGGGTCAGAGAGTGGGCACCAAGTGTTGGGAATGTGTAAGGCTGAATCAGTGATCCATAGAAAAGGAGCTCCACTAACCTGGGAATGTGCAGTGATGGGTCAGTGAGTAAGAGAAGGAGCTGCATGGCAGCTGGCTCTGTGCTGCTGGGTCAAGTTAAATAGGAAGACTGGACATTGCTGTGTTGTGTGTTAGGAGGCTGGAGATTCAGATGAAATATGCAGTGGCTGTGTGCGTGGAGGGATGTTAAGACCTCAGAGAAATGGTTTTCAATGGAAAGAAAACATCATTTCTGAGAGGATGGAGTCAGAGAAAAAGAAGAATATAAGTAGTGTGATATAAGCCATTTGATGTGGTGGGTGGTTGCTTTCTGATGACAGAGCTATTGAAAAAGTCTAAGTGCCGTGTGTTAAGTTGGGAAGTCCTTAGCTCAGGATCAGGAGGCCTCTCGGGAACTCAGTGGCTTTGGCTGTGTTAGTGACTCAATGCACTGTGTTTTCATGTCAACCCTCATTCCCTGCTGCCAGTTTGCTCCCTTCAGAGACTTGGTTGTCAATCTGTCTTAACTGAGTTTCATTTTGTGTCATATTGGTTGTGATAGTTGCTCTGCAGTAAGCTTGTCACTGAATTTGGTGATACTGTTGACATCTTTGATCTTGCTCACACCATGAATCAAGGTTATATGATGGTTACGCCAGAAATAAAAATCTTTGGCTGTCCCTCCTCAGCAGAGTTGCTTTTATGGCAAAAGAGAAGGAAGGGAGAGGATATAAAACCCCAGAAAGTGTTCTTTTGGTGAAATGATCTAATGTTGTCAGCAGGATGGAATGTTAGATCTGTAGATACCGGGGGTTAAAATCGGTCTTAATTTAGGAGTGAGATAACTTAGGCTGTTACGTTTTCTGCCTGGGGAACTGCAATCTGTGTATAAGGGCTATGTGGTCGTTCAGGTAACAGTCAGAAAAGCCTTAACAGTGACTACATATGTGTGGTAAAAACATATATGTAAATTGGGCTCAGGACTAGAACTGAAGAGGAGCGTGGGGTAAAGTCTCAGAATAGTGGTGTGACTGTGCTGGAGGCTGAGAGAGCTGTAGCAGATGGACTGAGGTGCTTTCTTTGTGGACCTGGTACCGAAAATGTGGATGGAAGTTATATTTGAATTTTGGGAATAGGTGAGAAGAGGTACAGCAAACGAATACAGAGATTAGTGTCCTCTGCAGAAATTTTGACTGAAGTGAAATTTGTTTGTTGTGGCCTGTTTTTTTTCTTAAACTGGAACAGAAAAGCACAATATATTTAATTTTTCCCCCCAAAATTTTGATAGGAGTAGATCTTAATGGTTTCTTGAATGAGATCTTGATAAATACACTTTGGTATTTTTAGCAGTAAATACTTGCATTTTGTTCTGAGAAGGTGATTTAAATCAAAGGCATTTATGGAGGTTTTAAAATACCTGTATTTAAATAATGCAGTGATTAGTTTATTTTCATTACCACTGCAAATAGGTCACAAAGATAACTTCTTACTTATAAAATATTGTCTGGTGTATATTTTACTTGGGAAAATATAGTACTGTTTCTGTCCATGCTACCTTGACAATCAAATTCTTCAATGAAGAACAGTAAAGTGTGGAGGGGAGTCTTTATCTGTTGTGAATCTTGGGATGCCATCTCTGGAAGGTCCTACGTCATGAAGTTTATCAGTCCAGAATTTAAAAAAAATCTTTCCTGTGAAAGTCTAACCTTATGGTTGGTTGCTAAGTGATGCAGATCTGTTTTCCTGTCTGCAGCACAAACCCTCTAGTGCTGCTCACAGTAAGGCCAGGCAACTGCAGAGTGCCAGTGACAAGGTCCTTGAAACTTTCAGCACTTTTAATCTGGGGGCTGTCAAACTATGAGGGTGAAGGTTATGCTCTTGCCCTTGTCCACTGGACAGTAAGAAGCTATGGCTGAGCTGGGAATTTCAAATACCTCAGAGAAAAGGCAGCTAAAAAAAAGGACAGAGAAGGATAAGAGAAGTTCTCTTTTCCACTCTCCCAATGGCTTAGGGCTAGAAAGGTTTGCCTAAGTCACTTAGACCTGTTGCCACAAATTGTATAGTTGGTGTGTAGTTTAGAAGGGTCCATTGAATTACAATGCTCTGCTACCCCCTCCCATGAAATTTGGGAAGAATTTGTGACCCTCTAACAAATGTGAGAGTTAACAAAAATGCAAAAGGCACAACAATAATGTGTCATAGGAAGCAATCAGGAGAAATCAAGGGCATTGCTTAAGTCATGGATTCCTGTACTAGCAAAGTGTTTAAGTAAATCTGCTCTTTGGAGAGCTGGGCTGAGGCTGCAAAGCGAGAAGGACCAGCTAACTCCTTCTCCCATCATGACCCCTGAATTCGAGGTGTGGGGGAGAAAAGTCTGTCTGACTGCAAATCTAGCTGCTGGTTTGGCTGCAAGCGTGTGACTGTGACAAGATAAGAGGCAACCAAGAGTTTAATTCCATTAAAAGCCAGCTGCACCTTACTTCCTGTCCCTAAAAATGGCTGATCTCCAGTGCTTAGAACAAGTGACAGAAATCCATTAGCTGCCAAAAATATGCATCAAGTGGTGGAAGAAAATTGTTCTTGTCCTTTGCAGGTGATTAGCAGAAGCCTGAAGGCATAAGATAAATATGTTATAAATCCAGGGCTAACCAAATATACCAAGCTGCTTAATAAAAATAAATACCAAATAAAATATATCAAAATACCTAATAAAAAATAAATGCCTAATTGAAAAATAGTTTATTATGCAAATTTTTGTCTGCCTATGTCCTCTCCGTAAGGTCCTAAAAAGTGGTACTCCTCAAGATTTCTGGGGTGTTTTCTAGGTTTTTTTTGGGTTGCCGGGGTTGAGGTTTTTTTAATTTAAAAATTTGATACGGATTCGTGACCGTCATTATAAAATACCAAGAGTTTAAATGGGCCATTCCTCCAAAAAGAAGGACTACTGATTTCTTCCAACAGTTTGTCAGGTTCTGGTAAGCTCTTTCACCAAAGATAGATGAAAGAGGAAGCACAGGATGAGCATACCAAAAATATGCTTTGCTTCAGCAAGCTCTATTCACAGATTGATGGTATCAGTGTTTGGTTTTGGTTGGGGTTTTTTTAGGCCTGAGCAAGCATTTATGAGGGGGCGGAAGGTACAGATGAGTATAATGCTAAAAAGAATAGAGCATGAAGGATGGGGGATGAGATTATCCGCATGTTGTGTGGGAGCCAGGATTAGGACAGATGGTGCCAATCGTTGTGAGAAGGAAGAAGCACAGGTGAGTTGGGGTTTAGGACAGAGGCAGAAAAGGACACAGGAAGTTACAAGGTGTGATGTGATGCACAAGGTATGAGTTTGATACCAAGAATCAGTTTGGAGCTTTTCCTGTGCCAATGCTTTTTTCTTCTTCATCTCAGCCATGTTAGGACTGGAGGAGCTTTTACACAACCAGCACCATTTCTGCTCATTCTGCTGGTTGAGGCTGCTGCTGATCTAGCTGTGAAATCACTAGTCAGCTCTGAGTTAACCTTGCTTTTAGTCATGCAGGCACAGCTTCTTTGGAAAGTAAATTGCCACAACCAGTGCGATCAGATCTTGGTACTCTTGACTTTGGGTTTTTTTTTTAATCTTTTATTGCAATTTTCTTGCTGATGGACCTGGTTACCTTTTGTTAATCTTTTTTTTCACACTTGACAGGAAACAGCAGAAAATGCTCTGTTGTGCTAAGAGAATTGATCCAGATGTAGCGGTTAATTAAATGAAATACTCTGAGATGGTCCCAGCCTGAATGATAGCTTTGCATCACGGCTTTTGATGTTGGCTTGTATGTGTTTAATTTCTGCAATGATGCTGACTGAGGAATAATATAAGTGCCCCAGAAACATGGGTATTTTCCACCATCATGCTCTGTTGAGAGCTTCTATCACCATTAAAAGGCTTATTAGATTAGCCAGTATTCCATTTCTCTTGATTTCCTCTGTCTGCCCCTTTCTGATAATTTGAAGGTTGCATGGAAGTTCAGGAAGTTGTTCTAATACAATTTGTACACAGGAAAGAATTACTGGGAAAGCCTGTCTCCTAAAAATGGTGTGTCCAGTGCTAACTGAGATCAGCGTCCTTTGGGGATAAGATGAACTGTTTCCATGGCAGGAAAATAATTGTGTCACCAGGACATACATTTTTAAAGAATTTCTTTCTCACTTTGGACAGGGATGAGGAAGAAAGATTGTAGTTCTGTCTGTAGCCTTCTCTCCCCTTACAAAGCCAACATCAACCCTGAGGAGCAGCTCCCTCTGCAGTCACCTCATGAAATCCGAACTTGGTCAGTCGCCTGCGCCCTGTCCCATCCCATCCCACCTGGCTGAACCACCTGCCTTTTGCGTAGCTCTTCATCTCCTTCCCTGAATCCCTCCTGTTCCTGTCAGGCTTGCAGTGCCTGGGGATGCTTTCAGCTGACTTACCAGGAGAAATTTTTGAAATGCAAAATGATGCCTGTAATATTAGGCTCTGATTCTTTTAATAGCAAATAAAACCAATAAGCAAAAATAACGAATAAAAATTAGCTCCTTTGAGGAGGAATAGAAGACACAAAACCAGGTCTGTGACAACTGGCTAGAGTTTTCTTAGGTAATGCCTCAGATGTGAAAAGAATGGAAGTACAAAAGTGATGGTTAAGGTTGAAACTATAATTTAAAAAATGATAGCTTTAGCCAATACAGTTCAGACCTGTAAAACTAAATTTTTAATATAAGAAGATTTTCAGACTTGTCTCAGTACATATTTGCAGCTATTTACATATATTTGATTAACATTTGAAAGCAGATTCCTTAGTGTCTTTTTTAAGTGAGCTTTAATTTGTATTTTTAGACTGCTTTTCTCAACTATTCATTTTTAGCCTTGTTTGTACACCCAGCTGTTACAGGAATTAATATGCATCTTTCTCAGATGGTTGCTTTTTCTCCGTAGGAGTATAGACAGGCTTTATAAATTGATTTTTGAATATGGTAATTTGACGGATCAGATTAATTGGACCAGGGCTAAAGGAATGCTGTATAAAAGCATTAATTTTAAACATTTTTTTTCTAATTGAGTCCTGATCATATCTATGTCATTGCCATGCAGGACTCTTTCTTCTAAGTTTTTCCATATCAGGTTTCTGAAGTGATATATTAATATTTGACCTTTCAAGGCAGCATTGGTGGATTTTGCTGTGTTTGTTGGCTGATACTAAAACAGTGTTTCCTAATCACTGCTCGAGGTGGTGGTGCTGGAGATCTGTTTGATACAGAAATGTTGCTGTGTTTTTGTAAACATCCTTGTATGTCTTTCTGTGCCTCTGCTGCATATCCAGTTGGATTAAGGAGTAGATTTTTCTCAGAAAATGGTGGTGATGGAATGAAACTTTCCTTGATGTTGAGAGGAGCCTGTGCTGCTGTGTGTGGGTGTCTGGCTCTATGCAGAGAGCTGTTCAAAGCTCCTTTCTCTCTGTGGGGATAACTGGCTGCACACCAAATTGTGGCCAGGAAAAGCAGAAAGCAATGTGTGGGCAGCTTGTGTGATCTTTTATTAGCACCTTCATTGCACTGCTGCATTTTCATCTGTCAGTTAACACTGCTTCCATCATTAACTGCTTGAGTCTCTAGTCTGAATCATTTTATGCGAGGGAGAATGTGATTTTTAAAATTGTGTTTTGATGTGTGTAGTTAATTTTTTGGTTGCAGGTTTCATACTTAAGACTGCAAAGCACTAAAAATATGCTCCTAAACATCAGGTGGCTTCCTATCCTTTTCTAAAATAAATTTAAACTAACAGGAATGATAAACTTCTTAAATGCTGAGTCCCGATTACACAAAAAGCTTAAGAAAAGTAAATATTTTCCCCAGGTTTCTGGAGTCAAATTGTTTTGAACAGTACAGTTGTGTCTCAGGAAAAAAAATTACTTCTAAGTGGAAGTCTGAAGTTCTGCAGTGCGACTAATCATATTGATATTGATTGGGTTTGTAGGGATTATATGAATTGGGTTAGGGAAGTTTCAATTTCGATTTACAGAATGTAACTGGGGATATTAAATCGTTCTTCCTGTGGTGCAGATTATGACATGTTGAAGTTTTTAGGGCTTTTATACTTTGATGATAATTTAAAAACCTGTTTAAAAATAAAGTACCAAATAAAGAGCATTTCTCTGAAAATTTGTTATCTTTCCAAATGGTTACGTTGACTTTATGCTTTGTTTTTGCTGCACCTATAAATCCCTACAAATCATGCAAAACTACTGTTGTGATATATTGTTCTGCACTGTGACATAGCCACTGATGGAAAATATTAATATTGTAACTAGAAGTACATGTGGATTATTTAATAATGATATACTGTCATTAGCTTTTATGGTACATTTGATCTGCAATGATAGCTGTTAGGCTGCGATTGCTGCACAATCACATTTCTTTTATCCTGGAATAAGTAAGTACCCAGTGACTTTACAGAGGCTGCATAAATCAGATTTCTGTACATTTTGCCCATATTCATGTGCTGTTTGGCTTTGCTCTTTTAGATCTTATTATTCAAGTGTGGATTCCCCAGCCAAGGTTAGCTCCATGGAAAAGACACTTCTTCTCAAGAGCAAAGAACTTCAAGACGCCCAGGACAAGTGTCACAAGGTATTTATTTATGCGATTGGCCACACCCATTGCTCCAGGAATCTGCAACCACTGTATGTCCAGGGATCTGTCAGATGCTGCTGATCATCCAGACTCGTGGTGGGCTTTTCCTTCAGAGAGCTGGCTTCCTGTCCAGTACAAAGGGAGATGAATGTAGGCCATGCTGTTGCTGTAGATACTTTTAACTTAACAAGAAGCGGCTTTGGATTTTAAACAGTGCTTTTCTCAGCGTGCCACAGACGACTGCTTCTTCCTGCAGGCCCTGCCTCTTCATCAGACACACATTACAGCAGTACTGTTCTGAGGGTCTTCCTCACTCATCACCTCCTGCTTATATAACTGTTGTCACGTCACTGCTTATGGTGAACGTCTTGTAACAGTTGCTGTGCTCCAATAAAGGGAACCTGGTGGAGTCTTTTAACACTTACTGCGTGTTTGAGACTTTTATGAGAGTTCCATTACTTTTCTCCCTGCTCTGTTCTGGATGTGACCATTTGCTCCTGACAAGGAGATGGGGGGAAACCATCTTCTGGTCCAGCATGGATTTGGGATAAGGTTAAAGTGAGCCATCTCTGCAAGTCAGGTGAAAAATGATTGTGTCTTCTTTGCTAACTGGGGTTTGAAGAATGACTGAATATGAACAAGCAGCTTGAATGAATGGGGTGACTTAGACTTACTACTTTGTCCCTAAGAAGAACTGTGCATTCCTGGAGCAGAGACAATGGTATCGGAATTTAAACAACATTTGGAGAAACATAGCTAGAAGTCTCTTGGAGACAAATTCCTTACAATGAGAGCTCTGAAAGTAGCAGTTAACAAAGCTTTTGAAGCCCCCCTTTATAACCTCTTGATATTTATTGCAGATGGAGCAGGAAATGACGCGGTTGCACCGGAGAGTGTCAGAGGTGGAGGCTGTACTTAGCCAAAAGGAGGTGGAACTGAAAGCCTCTGAGACCCAGCGATCCCTCCTGGAGCAGGACCTGGCCACCTATATCACAGAATGCAGTGTGAGCCCTTACACCAGTCCTTTCAGCTCTGAAGGCCTGAAATCTGGTGGTCTTTGTCCTTCTCTTCCATCATGCTTTCAGTGGGGTACTTGATGGAGAGAAAATACTATATGAGAGGATATCTGTTGAACATCGAGCCCTGAAGTGTTTGCAAAAGCTTGCTTGGTAGTTTTATTCAAACATTGTTTCATGGTCATGTGCTTAGGTCATGCAGGAGTGACTACTGTCCTGGTCTTGCTGAAACTCTTTGTGATGTTTGTCTTACTGGCTGTGCTTAGAACACGCTTGGGTTGTGCTTCTTGAAGGTTTCTTAGCCAGAAGAGGATGGGACCTAATCAGTGCGTAGACAGAAATCTTCAAGAACAAATAGGATTAGGAAGCCGTGGTGTTGCCTCCATCTGTGGTGTCCTGAGTTCAGACTGATCCAGCTCCCCAGCACAGTGTCAGGAAGGATTGAGAACAGGTGCTATTTTTCAGGTAGAATATAAAAATGAGGCTGTAAAACCATGTCTTCAAAGATCACTTTTCATGAGAGTCTGGAATGTCTGCCCGGTTGTCCTGGCAAGATTCCAGTGAGGATATTTTCATTCTAGTTGATAGACTCTGTCTTTTCGGTTGGATATACAATTATGTTTCCTCTCTTGTACCAAGAACAAAAATGCAGCTAATACTCTGTTCCAGCTAATTGAAAACCATTTCTGATGTCTTGGTTTGTTGGGAAGCACATCTTAAATGTGGCCAAGTGATTTTCCTATACTGAATGCTACTAGGTAAAGAAATAGAATTCAGTTTGTGTCTTTCTGTTGATGAACAACACTCAGTTAATAGGAGCACCACTCCACTGGTGATTCCACATTTGGAGGTAAGGCATGTGGTGAGATACAGGCTCAGCTCTTCTGTTCCTTGTAGAAGTTTAACAATGATTAAAGCATTTGACTCACTTAACAGCAACAAGAAAAATGTAAGTAATACAAAGTTGAAGGATCGTATCTAGGTTGTGAATTAATAGTGCTGGATGAAATACGGATAAATGCTGTCAATAATGGATGCCTTTTGTGATCTGTGTTTGGTTTTTGTCTCTACACCTGATGTGAGGAAGTGGAGATTTGAACTAAGATTTCAGTTGAGTAAACAGTGTTTGTAGAATGGGCTGCTTCTGTTCAGATGGCAGCAGCACTGGCCATGAGTTTCATTAGGGTTCCATCATTGGTGCCTCCATTTTTTTGATGCCTCACTGCAGCCAAGGAGGCGTTTGTGTAACTAAAGATCTTCATTATACAACCATTTGAGAAACCAAAGCCTATGTATTGAACATTTTGCTTTCTGCAGAGCTTAAAGCGAAGCCTGGAGCAGGCACGGATGGAGGTGTCTCAGGAAGATGATAAGGCACTACAGCTACTTCATGATATCAGAGAGCAAAGCCGAAAACTGCAAGAGATCAAAGAACAGGTATTCCTGCTTCTTTGGGGAGCAAAGTGGCTGCCCAAAAATAGGCATCCTTGGCATATTCTACCTCTGGTGCCAGGATTATGTTTGGTGTTGATAGGCTGTGATAACTCCCGAGCTGTGTGATTTCACAGGGGTTCCTGAACAATATAGGACGAAACAAAATTCCCCTTGTGTATTTTGCAAGTAAGCACAAACTTCAAACTTCGTTTTTCTTTTCCTAGTCCTGAAAGTACTTTGTCTATAAAATCAGCTTAGGAGAAAGTTGCAATACTTTAGTAACATGCTGCACTAGAAATGACTTATCCATTTTAAATGGTTAAGGTATGGAAATTTCACAAGTTAGTGAATCTTCACCTGGGAGAGATCTGAGCTAATCTGAATTTTGTGGGGTTTTTTTTTTCCTTCTTTATCTTACCATTTAAAATGCTAAATAGTATTTCAAAATAGAATGTCTGTTGCCTAACTGTTCTTGTCCTGATTTGATTTGTTTGCAAAATATAAATTAATAGTTTTCTTTTCCACCCAAAGAATGTTGAAAATTCATTAATTCACATAGTTGTTCATACAGAAAAAAAAGACGAAATTAAATGAAAACTTTGTGACAAATGTGGTCATTGCAAGAGAGAAACCATTCAGTTTTATGAGTTAACAGAAACATACTGCACTGAGAAAAAGAAATTGAAATTTGCTGTAGCATTCAAACAATTCTTTGTAATTATCTGTTGGTTTTCATCTTTAAAGCACTTTACAAGCATTAACTGACTCATTTCAAAGTCTCTGAGACAAGGAAGCCCAGAAACCTTGGTAATAATTCTCCAGACTAAGAGTAGCTCTTATGTAAAAAGTGATGAAATGCAAACCCAACCCTCTGGATGTAGCTGGCCTCCAAAGACTTCCCCAGTATTCTTCTGGGTGCTTGTTTTATGTAATACAAGGGATCTAAAGCTCCCTACTCTATCTTCTGGTGCTTTGCTAACAAAGTTGCTTTAAATACTGAAATGTGGAACATTTTTGATGATCTTAAATATCCATAGATTCTTAGGCAGTATAGATACATGTAACAGGAAACAATGCAAGTAATTTTTCATCAAATGCTTTGTCCCAGAATCTCTTAATTTGGCTTGTGAAGATTCACAATAAAGAGGCTGCTTAGTTCAGCAAATTAATCCTGCAGACTTTCACGTCTGTGGTGGCCTTCTGAGCTCTCTGAAACACGTGTGCAAGAACATTGCAACCAGAAATGCTGAGAGATTTGTGCTGACTCATATGAGCAGGTGGATCTTGGCCATTAAAGACTTGGACTAATATTTTTAAGTCAGAGGGAACTGAGAGTTGGAAGAGCCCCTTAGAGTTTTGCTGTTGGAAACCTGAGGCTTGAGGGAGAATGAGTCAAATCAACAGCAAATCAGAATTTTCAAAACCCAATAATTAGGCATTTGATATTTTCAGAGCAAGGCTGTAGGTTCAACTTAACCTCAGGTACTTGAATATAAGAGCCTGGTGGGTTTGTGGGGTTTTTTGGGTTTTTGGGGTGTATGTTTGGTTTTTGTTTTGTTTCGTTTTGGTTTTTTGTTTTAACAAAAGCTGTGCTCTGGTCATTACTTGATGAAGAACTGTACTAACAGACAAACTTGCAACAAATCAGAATCTGTATTTTTTGAAAGCCCACTCATTTCTATGTAGTTGCCTGATGTGATTTGCTTCAGATACATGCCCTGAACTTTGCTTGTCTAGTAATCTGCGCTTAAATACCTCTTGATATTTTAAAACTCAGACCATTGCATATGCCACAGGTTTGTTCTGTGTTGCCTTGAGTGGTGTGGCCTGTTCCTCTGATCTGATCATGAGATTTATTCAGAGGTAGTCTTGCAAATGTGATGAAACAAGAAAACCTGAAATATTACTAATTATCTCCTCTTCTTTCTTCTTTTCTCCCTCCCCATTCTCCTCCCTTCCCAAACAGTCATTGTCACAGTGGCATCTATTTTCATACCTTTAATTCTTCAGTCAAGTGTTTGCTGATGTAAAAGCCCACTATTTTAGGAAGTCTAAACAAATTATGATTTCTGAACGTAACATTTATTCCTTCAAACCATTCTGCCTTTTTTATTCACAAATGTATTTGTATGAAAAGAATATTTGAATTAATACATGCTTAGTTATTATAATAAAAGCTCCACTTCTTTTCAGCAAGAAAATAAGACCATCCTTCCATAGGAGATGAGTTGGAAAGAGCAGGTCCCTGTCTGGCTTACAAATTGGAGAACCAATTTTGGGATTACAAGCCAAAGAGCCATTCTTTGCTCCCTGTAAGGGACAGTAAAGCAACTTGCTAAAGGCCCAGCTTCTTTCAATATCTGCATAAGCTCTCCATGCTGGAGAATGAAGGGCTGACATCAGGGTCAGTGCTCATGCAGTCACTCGTCAAACTGAAGGCAGCTGCCTGTCTGGAGGGAATGATGACAAACCTGATTCTGTCACGAGACAGTTACTCTTCTGAATGTGGAGGTAGTCAAGCATATTGTAAGGTATTAAAATGGAAAGAAAGATAGACTCCCCCACTGTCAGTCCTTCATAATCTTTGTTCCTAACTCTTGATGTGCATATTTTCTACTTGTTCTCAGCTTTGTAAAAAATACTTTGATTTTGGAGAGGTTGGTTGTTTTTTTTGTTTTTTTTTTTTTTTGCTTTAGAGTAATTTTATGAAATGCATACTTACCGGACTTAGTAAATGCTAAACACAATTAAATTCTTTTCTTCCAGTGAAGATATGTGAAGCAATCTCTCAAACTACTCTTCAGTTTGAGTTCCCAGTCTCATTGAGATAGTCAATTCAAATGTTCTTTTCTTCTCCTACCTTCCCCATCCAAATGCCCTGTCTTGCAGTTTCCTGCATGGGGAATCTTTATTTCTGCCTGTATAGGCAAATATATTCTATGACCAATGTGAGTTTTAGATAGTTTTTCTAAGATAATATTTGATTTTAGGTTGTCTCCCATACAGAGCAAAGTGATCCTTTTTAACTCTGTCAAGAGAAAATAGCTTATGGCTGGAAGCCACAGCGTGCTACCCCTCTGCTTCTCCTTTCCTTTTACCCAAGCTGTGCAGATCTGTGGTAACTGTCATGCTATCAGCCTGAGAAAATAGATCTTGAGGGAGCATCTGGGCATTTAGTAGAGACATCAACTTAAAGGCACGTTTCTGTTTCAGAAATTAGAAATGTAAGTAATTTTTATCATTTGTATGTAGATGTATGTACGTGTTCCTGCACTCTCAAAGTCAGTGTTTTGATTTTGAGGTATTGAGTTGAAAGTGGCAAGGCTCAAACCAGAACACCATGGATGTTACTTTAGTTAGTTTTTACTGGTTTATTTTGTACTTTACCTTTCTTCTACTTGCTCGTAAATGCATCTCTTGCCTGCAGTCAGTATTCTGGAATCTGCAGCTCCAAGCATTTCCCCTGTTGCCTCTAAACTGTAATCCCTTTTCCTTCTCTTCCACCCCAACTACAGGAATACCAAGCTCAAGTAGAAGAAATGAGGCTGATGATGAATCAGCTGGAAGAGGATCTGATCTCAGCTCGCAGGCGCAGTGATCTCTACGAGTCAGAGTTGAGGGAGTCCCGCCTGGCAGCTGAGGAATTCAAACGTAAAGCTGCCGAATGCCACAACAAACTGCAAAAGGTAGTTTAGGCTTCATGGGAGAGGGGGCTGAGGCTTGCTGGAGTATCTAGTGCTGTTTGACACATGCACACACAAATTGTGGATGTGCCCTTCAAATGTTAGCGTGGTTTGTACAACTACTACAACATGTTTTTCAGTTGTACACTCGAAATGGTATGATTTATACTTTGTGTAACTGCTGGTGTTTAAATTGTATGAGGTGATGACTGGATAGAAGTCCAACTTTTCCTGAGATTTTTATGTATTTTATTTTTAAGTTACAGGTTAAAGATCAAGGAAAAAATGAAGCAGGAGAGTTGTATTCCAAACTGGAAAAGGTATGCTACTTCAGTGTCCTAGAACTTGCTTCCTGCATCTTTCATGTTATGCACAGAAACCAAGAATGTCTTTGGCTAGTCAGTGGCATGCATGGCCTCACAGCCCCCACCCCCTTTCATTTTAGTTTTTAAGACATCTTGGTGTGATTCACTGTCCTTTCTGATTTGATATAAAGCTGTCTCTGGATAACCTGTTCTTAATGGATTGTTTTCAGAAGCCAGGCAAAGACAGGCTGTTATGAGTCATCCAAGTTTGGAGTCAGGTTGGGGATACATCAGGGCTTTATTTATTCAGAAAGAACAGCAAGTGAAAAGGAAAAAGAATTCTGAGTGTTCTCACACTGAACAATCTACTTGGTAACCAAAATATGAAATCAGCTGGAGGTTAGCAAAATGGGAATGGATTTGCCAAGGAATGTTTTGGTGTGTTGGAATTATAGGGGGAAACCAAGGTTTTTGGGAAGTGAATTAAAAGAAATATGGTATCATAAGCAAAGAGTATTTTCTTCTCTTTAGTTTTGACTCTTTCACTCCATCTTTTTATCTAACTCTAGATCAATACAGAGCAGCAGGCCAAAATCCAGGAGCTGCAGGAAAAGCTGACAAAGGTAACAACTGGGTGGTGAAAGTGAGTTTTTCACAAGATTTCCCTGTGAGACCTTAATGAAGAGGAGGGATGCACTTCCTTTTACCCTCCAAAATAGAATTAGTCATAGCATGGGGGAAGATAAGGAAAAGGGGGTGGGAACTAGTATCTGAAGTCACTGGTGTTCTCAATATGCTTTTGGCTCTTGAGACATGTCAACAGTTGTGAAAAACGAGGTTCACTCTCCTGTTAAGATTTAAAAGTTTAATAAAGGACAATAGGGGACAAAGACAATAAAGCAAAAGTACAGCGCTGGGGCGCTGGGTGTCCTGGCTCTCAGCCAGGAGCACACCTGCTATTTCAGAGACATCCTTTACGTACCTTTACAATTGCATCAGCCTAGTGCATATTCATAAACAATTATACATATTCAAACTTTCCCCCTAACTAGTTTACATATTCTAGGAACTGTTTAGCATGGCTTCTCCTTGGGTCTGCCTTTTTAGAGCATGCGTGTTTCTTGGCTGTGGTTTTAGTCAGTTTTTATTATCACCTCCAGCTTGGGCCTTGGTCCATGGCTTTTGCAGACAGTAGTTGCTGATAGTTCACAAGTCAGTAGCAGGGGTCTTCATTACATGTTCTTTGGATGTTATCCAACCAAGCAGACAGTTCAATTACCACAAGCATAACTATTTCACTACTATGTCTAAGTTTTAGTTAATAACAGAAATAAAGGCATTAGCTATTGGCAAAGCTATTTTAACATTATACATATAGCAAGCATCCTTTAATATTTGCAAAAAGCCAATATTGTAGTACGTATTTATAATAACAGTGTTTATTTTCACAAATGAAGCAGAGTCAGAACTGGATTAATGTAGACAAATGCTCATTTAAGGGCCTGTTTGGATATGCTCTGGACGGTGCACTGGTCCCTTGCTTCTTCAGGGTTCAGCTGGGTTTAGCTCACTAGTAAAACACATGGTGGACTTGGTTTAGTCTCCCAGCATACTCTGCTTTAATAGTTTAACAGTTCAGTTCTTCATAGGTTCTTCACAGTAAAAATGTTGAATGATAAGGATTCACAATAGAATTAAAACACCTTATCAATGTTTGCTGAAAGAAGTGCAGAATTTCTAATGTTTGCTGTCGTGGTCAGTCTGGCACTTAAGGTGTCACTGTAAGAATAGTCAGGGAACTTCTCTTACTGGAATCCTTCAGCAGAAAAGAAAGGGGTTGTCATAATAATCCCCTGATAGAGCTTTTCAAACTTGGCACCTGCTGAGAGGGGGCTTTTTCAAGGGTTAATGATCATGAATATGAATAGGAGGCCAAAACTACATACTTCTAATGTTTCAAAGCAATTAATCCCCTGTCTCCTTTTATACCTGCATTAATGCCAGGGAATTATCTGTAAGCCAACAGGTTATTCTCCTAATCCTTTAGTAAGAGTATTTTGTGGGTTCTTTCAAAGAACTTGGGCTGAATTTGGGGGTAGACTTAACTTTGAGGATGTAGAGTCAAGTAACTTGCAGTATAGCCAGACAAACTTGTATCCTAGATTTTAATTTTTTTGTGAAATAGAAGTCAAAATTATGTAGCACAAGTTAGAATTTGGACTCCTGCGCACGTTAATTTAGGCTGTTAGGCCAGCGTTCTGTAGTGGTTCATCTTGAAGTTCTGAACCTTTCACACACCAAATTTTTGTGTGTGCTTTTCATATAATACCTTTTTTTCCTCTCTTTTAACCTTCAGGCTGTGAAAGCCAGCTCAGAGGCAACTGAGCTCCTGCAGAATATCCGTCAGGCAAAGGAGAGAGCTGAGAAGGAGTTGGAGAAACTGCAGAACCGGGAAGATTCTAATGAAAGCATGAAGAAAAAATTGCTTGAAGCAGAGGTGAGTACAGAGCGTCTGTCTAGAGTAAATTAGTTATAGGGATGTGTCTTAGTTTAGGAACCCTCATCAGGGTGGCTCTGAACAGCATCTATTCCTGTAGTAATTCTTCAGGGGAAAGTGTTGTTAGACATAAATCCATTTTTAATTAAAGACCATATTTCTTTGAGGAAAACGGAGGGGTTTTATTTTCAGTGAGGCGTCAATAAAGGACTTGTGATTAGCCTGGGGGATTTGGGGCATGATGAGGAGTCAAAATATGAAAGCCAGCCATATATATTGACTGCTTCAGCCTATTTTCTCTAGAAACTATTCCTTGCTTTGTGCTAGTGCAGAGCTAGGTGGCCTAAACAGCAGCTCATAATTGCTCTGCAGGAACGGCGCCATTCTCTGGAGAATCAAGTGAAGAGATTAGAGACTGTGGAACGAAGAGAAAACCGCCTAAAAGAAGATATTCAAACTAAATCTCAACAGATTCAACAGATGGCAGAAAAAATTCTGGTGAGCAGAGGTGAAAATGAAACTTAGAGGGTAAGAGTTTGTAAGAAAGGGGTAGGGAAGGATCAGAAGACTTAGAATTGCATTGAAGAAGGTGGAAATTGTTGAATAAAGGGCTTTGTTTCCTGTACCAGTCATACTGGAGAAAGCTCAAGCATTCAAATATTATTTGGGCCTCTAGTTAAAAACTCACTCCTGTACCTTTAGTCTTAACAGTGCTTCAAAATTTTAGTCATCTCAGTGGGAAAACTTTTCAGTCAACACAATAGTATTTAAATTATTTACCTAATGATTGTTTCAGAGGTAAAACATTCTGAGGGTGGGTTACTGCAACAACAAAAACGTGTATCTTTTAAAGTAAATTGCAGAGGAATTTAGAGGTCAGATCTATTAGAAATGCTTACATTTTGAAGCAGAGAGAAATTAGTCATCCAAACTGTTCATCTCCAAAGATATTTGTTAGGAAACCATCTGCACCCACATAACTTCTCTGTTGGCAATTTCTTGTTTCTCTCCTGGTTAAATCTATTAAGGCAACTTAGTATGTCAGGCTCTAGTGAATCAAGCAGAGGGTGTTTCTAATACCTTTGCTTCCCTGGGACAGAAAGCATAATCTAATAGTGGAATAATTAAATTTATTTTGCCTTCCACATTGTTTTCTCTGTGTGTTGCCAATATGACAAGGAAAAGAAAGATTACATTTTACTGGTAGTAATCCCAAGACACACCTGAGGAAGGCCAAATGGAAATGTGAAAATAAACATATTTGGAGTCAACAGATGACCCAGGCTTGTTCTGGGTGTACAGACTTTAGCATCAGAATGCCTGAGCACTGTCAAGAAAAGGTAGAATCCGTTCTTTACTAGTGCTGGTCCTTTCAAATTGTTTTGATAGCAGGAGTGCATGGTAAGTGGGAGACTATGGTTGTGTTGGGCACAAAGCCAACTTTTTGTTTAGAAATAGTGTAAAACTTCAAATTGTTTCATAAGCCTCTTGTGTATATTTGGGGATTGTTTCTTGGTTTTGATTATGTTCTTTGTGGAGGAGAAAGTGGAAGGGAAGGCAAAAATATCAACTAATTGTTTTACACCATGGGATATGTTTAGCTCTTCTTATAGATAGTTTCCATGGAGTCCTGACAATGTTGGAGAGGCACAAAAGTATTTTATAAAAAAAGTCAAAGACGCATTGAAGAAATAATGCTATAGAGTCTTTCCTAGTCCCTTGCAACTGATCTGGGAGCACAGAGTACTGGTATTCCTTTTTTCTCCACTCCTACCCTGTACCTTCCCTCAAGCTGTCTCTTCAAACATTTTTGACTTTTTGTGGTATAGAAAGGTAAGAAGGGAGTTGAAGATACAAAATTGCATAGAATAAGGTGGAAATTGTTGAATAAAGGCATAGTTTTAATGTATGCTCATGTAGCAGTACCTGAGAAGTACCTGCTCATCTATCTGTAAGGAACCAATGAAGAAGTAAAAAACAAGTTAGAGAAGATACTTCTCCCTGTCTGAAAGTGCAGATCATTGCTGTGATGCTAATAATGAAGTCAGTGCTACATAGAGAATACTGAGTGAGAGCAGGAATGGTAAGAGATTACCTTCTTAAGCCCACACTGGCTGTTAAGTGCCACTGCAGAAACCGGTAAAGCTTCTGCTACAATATGAGCAGTCTGATGCTGGGAGCTTTGAAGCTGCTGCTGATCTGGTTGTCTGACTCTCTGCCAGGACCTGAAATGTGTGGGTTTCTGGGGGAGGTGAGTTGTCCCTCTTGTTGCTGGGAGACATATATAAATTGCAAAAAGCAGCAATCTCCATTCCATGCAGGAGAGTCAGGGACTAGGCACTGTCGATGACCTACTTTTGGTGAACATCCTCTTTGATTCTCACTTCTGGAAAAGGAGGTCTATTGCAATTACTGGGGAAAGAAAAGCCTTCAAGATGAGGAAGATCAGGAAATGTCTTCAAGATGAGGAAGATCAGGAAAGAGCATATCAAAACACTATGAAAAGTACACACAAATATCAGGAAATTTTCCTGTGCTATGCAGTAATGAGGGCAGACAGGAGATTCAGATGCACCTCAGCACCTGAATTTGTCTATGCAAGAGTCAGCCCAGTGGTAGTGAATGACAGACCTGGACCTGCTCCTGTTCTAAGGAAATTGTTGGAATGGCAAATATGAAAATAAATGAGCATAAAGTTGGTAGCTCAGCTCTTGAGTGGTGTCCTGTTGAAAGGTGATTATAGATATACCCCAAATAATATAGTCAGACAGCAGAAATAGCTAATTGCTGAAATACAAATTATTTATGTCTTTACTGTGCATGGCTGAAACTATCTGATGTGAAATAAAGAGGATTAGAAACAATCTGGTATGTTCTACCACATATATTGCATCTTGCACTTTTCATTTTTGAAGCAATTTATAAGTAGTATTTCTGACAACATTTGTCCAAGGAATACAGCAAAGTAAATGCTATTACCCCTCTGAATACAGAATGAAAAGCACAGACAGCAGTACCCCGTTATTGAGGTCTGCTGTGAGAAAACAAGTGAGAGACCCTGTGAAAAATAGATCTGAACTTCCTGTGAAGCCACTACAGCTATAAAATGTTTATAACTATGTGTTTTCACCAAATATCCTTGGCCATCTTTGGGTATATTTTACTGGGAGATGGATATTCTTACTATGGAAGTAGAAATCTTTGTCCTTAGCAGTGTTCCTGCTCTTCAGTAGATGGGTCAGAAGCTATATGCAAACTTTAAGCTGATAATGTTCAGGTCTCGTAATGCTTTTTTTTTTTACTGTGACAGCCCTGGACTTGGGACTTTTATAGTGTGAAGCCTTAAAAAAGAGAATGAATGTTTGGTACCTGTGTAACATGTACTCACAGCACCTAGCATTTCCTTGTTTCTGAATATGAATTTTTGCTGCTTTTAGGAGCTGGAGGAAAAGCACCGTGAGGCTCAGATCGCAGCACAACATCTGGAGTTGCAGCTGAAGCAGAAGGAGCAATTCTATGAGGAGAAACTCAAAGTAAAAATATCTTATGTTCCTACAAGCTTTTGTGGGTAGAATGAGTTCAGGGAAAAACCGTTGCCTTTAGGCTCTGATTGCTTTGTCTTGTGAGTTGCCTTCTTGTTACCATTGCTGTAATGTTGAGGGAGCTTAGTGGAATCTAAATCAGTTTTCTCCTATTTTTTCTGCCACTGTACCTTATCTGTCTGTGGCACTGGATTAGGAGAGGTGGCATTTGTTGGTTGTAATTTGACTTTTGCTGACTAAATAATACTTACTTAATACTATTGGATCTCACCCCCTGAAGAAGCTTTCGGTACCCACTGATTTTCCATGAGCATTCACTCAGCCTACCTGCAAGTTTTAAATGCAACAAATAGTAGACCATTTCTGAAATTCCATCTTCTTGGAGCTGAAACATCTGCCAAGAAGCCACAGAAACCACCCACTTCGTTTTTGTCTTTTCCAGTGTAGCATTATTCAAACAGTTAGAAATAGACACCATCTAAAATTAGGAAAAACAAGCTGGCAAATAGGAGTATGTGCACTGGCTAAGGATTTTCTAAAGAACTTGCAGTGTGACAGCCAGTAAATGCATTTTGTAAGAATCTTTGCTAAGAACAAATTATTCTTAGTAGAAACAGTCTTTATCTTGTACATTTATCTACTACTTTAATTCTACATTTTAGCTTAAATGTGAGAGAATGTAGTATTTAAGAGGAGAGAAGAAATTTCTTCTGAATGAAGGAAAAAAGAGAAATAAGAAGATTTGCTGACAGATCAGAGCATGTGGTTATCAGTAATGAGAGGAGAGTGATAGAAAGCAGGAAGATCAGATGTAGATGTTGAGAAAAAAATGGTGATATAAAAACTGGAAAAGAGGATAGGGACTGGAAAAAGAATTTAAAGAAAAAAACAACCGGTGTATTATGGGGGCCTATGATGTAGGGTTTAATAGGAGAAATCAGGAAGCCAGATGTAAGAGGTTCAAAGGGTTAAAACAGGATGTGGGGTTTTTGTAACTGGAAAAGTAAAAGGTGTCCTGTGGTGTCCAGAATTTGTGCCTTTGAAAAACTTGTCTTTGAAGGAAGAGACCTTCAGTTTAACAACTGATTGAGAACTCTGGTCATACATACATAACATGCATTTCTAGAAAAATGTAGCAATTCGTTACTTTAGTCCTGTTAATGACAGCTATTTGTGCCACAAAAAGAAGTTTTTTACTTTGCTGTTAGGTTTTTGTCTCTGACTGGAAGAATTCATGAGGTCTCAGTTGCCTTCTCATCCATACCTATGGAACTCACAAATTACTTGTGAGCCATGTTGATAGGGCAGCCAAAGGATAGGCACTTTTCTATTTCTTCTGCTGTACATATTGGGTTAGAGAGTCTTTTCTGTTTTCTGTTGTGTGAGGCTGGAACAGTTATTGAACACAGTTTTATGTGACCTAAAATAATAATGAAAAAATCTACAGTATCTCCATATCTCTATAAAATCCTATTGTTTGTCTTCAGAGATAATTGAGAGAGTGCTCTTTTTGGAGTTTGCTCTGTCATGGATTTCATGCAATTGCATCATGAATTTAATTTTGCTTGAGATATGATCAATTACTTACAAAAAAAAAATCTGTCTACCTTGATGATTTTCTTTCTGCCTGCCCTTTGCCCAGTGAAACAGATATAATTTAAACAAAAGAAATGTCTTTATTTAGGTGTTGGAAAATCAGATGAAGAAGGATCTTGCAGATAAGGAAGCACTTGAGAATATGCTCAGAAGACATGAAGAAGAAGCACATGAGAAATGCAAAGTCCTGGCTGAACAGAAGGCGGTATGTGGTGTTGAGCTGGAAATCAAAGCTGTTTGAAGAGTAGCTTTCTGAGGCTGATTTCAAGCAAGATAGTCTTGTTTGAGGTTCTGTAGTGCTGCTGAGCTGCTTTGAAGGAAATTCAATGATTAATATGAATTTTAAAAGACATGTTTTTTTTAATTCAGAGTATCTTCAAGAATATTTCCTTAAAAAAGCCATGCAGCTTGCTGTGTACCCCTCATTTTGTGCCTTGATAATATAATGTTTGCTTTTTCCCGACATTAAAGCTGTAGAAAGCAGTTGCAAATAGCTCCAGTAATAGCATCTGTGTTGCGCATTTTGGCCATTTGATCAGTTTTCTTTTAGCTCTCTTTGTTTCTGGAAAAAGTTCAGCCTTTTTTATAAACTTTATTTTTGTAACTGCTTGTGTGGTGCAGTCTCAAAGGCTCATTGCTGTGTTTCAGATGATAAATGCAATGGATTCGAAGATCAGGTCACTGGAGCAGAGAATTGTAGAATTGTCTGAGGCCAACAAACTGGCAGCAAATAGCAGCCTCTTTACCCAGAGGAACATGTAAGTGTGGCAGCTGCTGTCATTGCTGAACAGGTCTCAGGAACATGACCTTAGAGCCTTTTCCAATTGAAATGATTCTCTGATTCACCGTGTAAAATTGGTTCTTTTTTGCAGGCCTGCTGTGCTCCCTGCTTGTTTTTCAGTGATAGCCTTTCAAAAATACACTTTGTTCTTCAAATAGTTGTGGCTTGCTGTGTATTTTGTGTTTTCTCAAACATGAAAGCTGGGAAAATTGGTTTGTAATACAATGTTTACTTTGGAGCATTTTCTAAGGCAGGTGATTTGTGCAGGTTTGCCAAATACATTGAATACTAATAATTTTATGTCTAAAATACCCCTGGAGAAGCATACATTCCTTTTATAAACATAAACATTGCTAATAGATTTGTATTTTACACAGTTCCCTTGACACATGATTTTGAAATTGAAAACATTAAACACCCTTCACTTGTAAACATTCCATCATGCCCCGATGGATGAGAAGACAAGGAAGAACACTAGACTTTTAAGCCAAGAATTTCTCTGCATGTTTTTGAATTCTTCTGTTTCAGATCCTTTTGTCTGTCCAAACTTTATTTTTCTTTGGATTTTAGCTGAGATTCCTTATCCTGACAATGTTTTTCCTTCATAAGTGTCTTAGAAGTATTCTACTTCAAGTGTAGGAAGAAGCATGGATTGTTCGATACATCCTGCAGGGCAGGGCTAAAATAGTATTTGCCATTACTGAATTCAGAGATTCACCAGCTTTGGCTGTTTGCTCAAAGGTTTTAGTGTCCATCAGCGGCTGGATCCAACATCAGGTAGTGCCTTTGTGGGAAGCACTTGGATAGATTCACCTGTAATATTAAATAGAATCAGACAAGGATGAGTTTTGGCAAAGACTTGCTTTGGTTTTGTTCCTTTTCTGTGGTCATTATGCCTCCAGATATGTAATGGCTCCAATTTTCATTGCATTTCAAATATCTTGCAAGTTATTTTAGCCTGAGCAGCCAAAGATGTTCACAGAAATAACTGAGGAATTTAATTGTGTTGCTTAATGCTCCAGATGACCTCCAGTTAATCACCCAGGGAGTTTGTTGAGGCAGCAAAAGCCATAACTTACCTTCAGTCTAAAATAAAACAGAAATGTCTCAAGGTTGAGCTCGGAAGTGTATGGAAGGTTGAGTGTCTCTGTCATGGATGCTGAACTGAGTGTAAGGACTTAGCTGAGCTGGGAGCATCTTCTAGGAGCAGCATCCTTGACTGGAGAGCCACAGAAAACAAGAAAAACATATAAAAATGTTTTAATGTGCAATTTAAAATAGATTATTGAGAGACATTGTCAAATGATGAACTTTGCAGGATTGGTAGGGAATAGTACAGAATTAGCAACATTTTGAGTGAAAATTGCTTAATTATGCATGCAGATAGTTAATGAATTTGTGCTTATTTTGTGAATTGGGCTGTTGAAAATGTATAAATTGTTGTTGGACTGCATTTTGAACCCACAAAAGCTACAGCTAATCTGAGTGTGCATCAAGAGGAGAGCTAGTGATTAAACCCTTCAGAGGAGAGGGGAGCTGTGCAAGCTTTTTGTTCCAGCAGTATCTAAGGAAACCAGTGATTATCAGGTTCCTGAGAAGATAGCCCAGTAAACAGTAGGAAATTAAATAACACCATTTGACAGTTCTGGCTGACAATAATCTGTAGAGGTAAATTAAAAAACCAGAGAGGGTGAAAGGGTGGTTTTGCTTGCAATGCACAGAAATGTGAGTCAGAAGACTTAAGTTCTATTTTTAGTTTTGTTAAGTCTTCCTATTTGATCTTGGGCAACCCACATAATTTCTCTGGGATAGGATTAATAACAGTTTATCTCACAGTGAACTTCTTAAAATATTAATTCATTAATATATGTAGAGCTTTGTGAGGCTTCTAAGTAGAAAGCACTCCAGTGAGGCAGAATTTTCCAATGCATAACATGATCCAGGAACTGTAAATAATGCAGAAAGACCCTATTTTTTCCTTTGAGGCTATCAATTTCAAATGGTAATAATTAAACATTGCCAGCTCTCAAAATTCTTATGAGAACAAGTAATTATTTTTGTTCCGTTTGTGGATTAAGACTTTTATCAGAGACAGCAAATCTTCACTTCAGTGTAGGTCAAGTTCTATGTCCATTACAACTTAAAAAAGCCTCCAACAAAACAACCCCCAACACACTGCCCCCAATCCTAAAGCATGGGGTTCCTCTTATCTCATGGAAATACACTGTGAGAAAGCAACTCCTAGAATTTATTTTTTCCCTATAGAAAAACATGTAACAAGGAACTGATGAAATGAGAAGAATTAACTGTATCTTAAATACCATTATAGATTACCCTGTGCAAGATTCATTTGTCTGTGCAGCTTGCAAATACGGAATTTTAGTGCTCTGGGCATATGTTGATGAATACACTGGTATTTTTTATTTTTAGCTGGGATGTAGAATTTAAGCCATGAACTTAAATGTTCTACTTAACAGGAAACTTGTGTTCTTCCTTACTTCTCCCCAGTGGAAGGACATATCTTAAGGGCATTTTGGGTTTGTCACTTGTGCATTTCTCCTATCAGGAAAGCCCAAGAGGAGATGATTTCAGAGCTCAGGCAACAGAAGTTCTACTTGGAAACACAGGCTGGAAAGTTGGAGGCCCAGAATCGAAAATTAGAAGAACAACTGGAAAAGATGAGTCACCAAGATCACACTGACAAGAACCGCCTGCTGGAGTTGGAGACACGCCTGAGAGAGGTGAAAACATGGCTCTAATCCCTCTCAACAAACTTTCTTAAATGTATCCCATTTTGTGTATTATAGTGAGAACTAGAAGTAACTTCTTTGTTGTGGTATTTGAAAGTGTATTAGTTTAGTTTGGTCTAACAGAACTTTTTTCCCCAAGTAATTAAAAGAAAATCAAAAATATCTCATTGAAAGGAGATAAATGTAAGTATTAAGGACTTGTCATCCTGAATCTGAGCTTTTAGATCACCTTGCTTTCTCAGAATTCTATTTATATGTTTGTTTGTACAATACCCTTATAATATTGTCTGGGTAGAGAATAATAGCTGAGCAATGTACAGTGACCAAACAGATAACCTGTAGCCTTAGAGTCTACAGGTTAGAAAGCAAAGGACACAACAGAATTGCTGTAAGAAAACAAGAACCTGCTGCTTCCTGCACCATTTTCAGAGTTTTCTGAAAAGAAAACCTAACAGTAATACAGAAATATACACTTTTAAAGATTTGTGAGCTGTGCTTCATTTTAAATTTTGTATTAACTAGTTTGGATCTACAAATTCTTCTCCAGTCTCAGTCCACTAATTTTCAGCTAAGGCTGGAATCTTGCCTTTAGCTAAAGTTGTTGGACAACCAACCTGTCCTTCTTTGGCTGGAGCTGACTGAGACTAGTATAAGGTTTCTGACAGCCTTGTCACACATCTCCAGCACAACAGACAAGATTCCCTTGGGATAGCAGGGAGCCTGAAGAAGGTGCTAAGGTTTGGAATTGATTCGGAGCACTGAGATCTGTTCTAGTTGTTCATTTCTTATCCATGGAGTGACATGTTTATCCCTGTGTGTGCTGCAAGAAAACCTTCATCAGAAGCCATTCAGGTAAACCCAGAGGTAGATGAGGTGGTGGGTTTCTTTAAAAGGAATCTGAAGGGAAGATGAAATATGAAAGTCAACTGCAAAATGTATGTAATGTATACCTAGAGATTCCCAAAATAAAGATCCTTAGGAACTCTTAGTTTCAGTGAAGAAAGTTCATCACAAATTACTTCAACATTTTATATCAGTGTTTGATATGTTTGAGTTACAGCTGGAACTATTCTTGTGCCCTTGTTGTTTCAAAATGCCAGGTTGCTTTTCCCAAGAAAGCCAGTAGATTTTAGGGAGTAGACGAAGCTGTGTCCTTCATTTCTCAGTGCCTTAAGCAATCTGTCAGGATGTGATTTTGGGAATAGACATGGCAGTGGCATCTTAAAGTGGGTTCTGAAACGAGACTATATTGCCTGTCATGTCTTTGTTAGTAACTTACATTTGGATACTACTTTGTCTTTCTTCAGGTCAGTCTAGAGCATGAAGAACAAAAGCTGGAGCTCAAAAGACAGCTGACAGAGCTGCAGCTGACCCTGCAGGAGCGGGAGTCCCAGGTCACTGGGCTGCAGGCTGCACGGACAGCCCTGGAGAACCAGCTCCGTGAGGCCAAGACTGAGCTGGAGGAGACAACAGCTGAGGCAGAGGAGGAGATTCAAGCCCTCACGGTGAGCCCTGAAACTTGTACTGTGAGTTACAGATACACATTAGAAGTATGTAGGTGCATGTTTCATAAAGAGGTTAAAAGGAATTTATGATTTAATTTTTAATTTTCAGAAATGGATATGAATTGTGCCTTGTGTTGATAGAGGAGTGAATGGCTAAAATGTCAAATTTTATCTTTAACCATATGAGTACTTCCTAGTAATGGTTCATTGCTGCCAAAACTGACTAGCAAGCTGATGGCTTGTAGGAGCATTATTACTTTTGTTTTGAGGTGAAAGTTGCATCCAAAATTGGTATTGTTAGGAGTTTAACTCTGTGATTTACTTATTTAAATAATAGCTCATGAATTTGAAAGTACTTGATGATCATAAATGTTTTGATGATTTTTTTTTTTTCCTATCAGTTACCCTGCTTTGAGGATACTTACTCAGGGGGGAAAAAAAACCCCACCAAATTCCTAGGGAGAGTGTTCTAACACATAATTTTATTCTAATGCTTGTTTCATTAAAAATTGTCATGTGTGTCTTGCAGTCTGGTGAGGTGTGCAAGAGATAGAAAGGAAAACAAAGTTCAAGTCCTGCCACCCGCTTCCACTCCAACCTCCTGTAAATGGAGTTCTAGATTATATGCTACTGGTTGCTGTCTCTTGAGCACAAAAAGATGATTTCAAACTGTTTGATTATAAGAAATATTTCCTTCACAAAAGATTCCCAGGGGTGCGGGGTAGAGTTTGACCTGCTACCAGTTAACCGCCCCTTGAGCAGCAGCCTTTAATGACCTTCAAATCCTGTGATTTGGAAGTGTTGAAAATGTGCATTCTCATGCTCCAGTGGCTTTTAATCAAAGAACTGTTCCAAATATTGCTGCCGTTGCTGGTTTTTAGAAGGGGAGGTGGGTTCAGCTGACATGGGTGCTGATGCTTTGGGTAGATGAATGGCAGAACCATTCCCTCAGTTCTAAAGTGGGCACAGGCTGGGCAAGTGCAGCAACAGCATCAAGGCCTAAGAATAACTGAATAGAAATGGCATCGGGTTCCTTTTTGCTCAGAACTGAGGCAGTCCCTTCCCAGCTGAAAGCTTTGCATTACAACCAATATCACTGCCAGGGGCTGGCAATGCGCTTGAGATCTTTACCCAACAGTGAAAAAGATGAATATTCATGACCTGTGTTCACTCAGTGATTGCTCCAGTTAATAGGGCAAAGTGGTAGTGCTGGACCAGCTGCTGTGAGACAGTAGAGCTCAGTGGGCTTGGGACTATCCCTGTCATGGAGTTTTTCACATACTTTTATTTCTCACATTGCCTGTTGTGGTAAGATAGCTTTTAAACTCTCATATTTGACTTCTGCTGAATGTTTTTTTTCCTGTTTAGTCTCTTGGCTCTAAGGAAAATGTTCTGAATGAAGAAAGGTGGCTGGATATGCTTGAGCACTAACCTTTCATTTGTTAAGTTTTCAGATAGCATGTGACACTAGACACTTGTTAAATCACTTTGAATTTTGAAAGAGACCATGGGGCTTAAACAAGTTTGCTTTGTCATGCTTTGCTTATAAATTAGGGGATAAAATGGTGCATGCGATACTGCATTCCTTAAAATGAGTGTTTGAACTTTTCTGTACTTCGGATGCTGTCCTCCAAAGAATTGATTATTATGTTTTATCACTGCTTTTTAGAGAGGCTCGGGCTTAAATGGGACTTTATGGTAGGATTCAGGTAGATGTTTGGGGTAGCCTGCATTATACATCATTATAGCTTTTCTTTGCAAGCATTAAATTGTATGCAGTATTTTTTTTCTATGGAACACCAATCTGGATATGAAAGCAAAACCAACTCAAATTAAAATGTCAAGAATATAAAAATTTAACATGGGGATCAGCAAGTCTTCTGGTGACCATTTCAGATGGAACCTGTTACATAATTCCATTCTTGAGCTCTTACATTTTCCTAAAGCAGTTCCAGAGTTGGAAGCATAAATGTATTTTGATTAAGTAGGATGGGACTTTTGCTAATCAGTTCTTTGCCTCTGCAAGGTGCTTTCATAGCCTTCAGCATCTGCCTTCCAAACTTTGCTTGCTGGTAGATTGTTCTGCAGTTTGTTTAGCAAGAGCTGTTGGATTCGAATTCTAATGTATGAAAAATTGATGATTAACTTCTTACCTCCTTTAGGCACATAGAGATGAAATCCAGCGTAAATTTGAAGCCCTTCGTAATAGCTGCACAGTGAGTATTAAATACAGATCATTGAATTATTTTGAAGTTAAGGATAATGAAACAAACAATTTCCTCATTTAATCCTTGATGACACTAGTTCCTAATGTGGACTTCTGGCTTCAAGGTGCTAGTAGGAGCTGGATGGATTGGATTTCTTTTAGGTTTCAGGTAAACCTCAATTTTGAGGTTTTAGTCTGATCATGACATTGTCACTATTCTTCTTTTTGGAGAAGAAAGTAAATTAAAATATCTCATTGCAGTGCAGCTAGTAAGAATGGTGTAGCAGCTGCAAAAAATGACTGTAGGCGAAGATCTTTTCTGCTCACAAGAAGTAAAGATCTACCTGTCCAAATCCTGAGCTGCATTGTAAATCTAGGCCAGAGTGGTTTTAAGGAGGACTTTAACAGGGAGGACTTGTTTGAAGAGACAAGAAATGTTAAGGTTCCAAATAATATTTTAACGTACAGCAGAGAAAACTCCAGGATCTGAATTTTCACCCTCTGTTGTTTGAGATCTTTGACAGGTTTTCAGATTCATTTCATCAGTCCAGGACAGATGTCCAAGGGCTTTGTCTATCCAGAGGGATTATTGCTGTTTAACATTATCTTCACACTTGTTTATGGTGTCTGGTGGAGAGTATCTGCCTTCCAGTGACATGAATTACACAAATGTTAGATACGGACCACAGTCCTCTGGGTCAGGAGTGATTGTAAATTATTCTGGGCTTTTTCTCTCTACCCTACACTGTAAGCAGGGCTTAATTGCTGGGACTTTTTATCTTGATTGTTTCCCTGCTTCCAGTGATTTCCTCAAATGTAATTTTTCATACTGTAGGAGTAAGTCTCTAATGTATACATTTTCATATTTTAAAATACCTTTCCAGCATGAGAGTCATGTTTTCCTCACTTGCTCTTTAGCACTAAGCAAGGGGGTTCTTCTGGTCATAGAATATCTTGATATGAAGACGTGAGGAAGTAGAGCTTTCCAAACTGTTTTAACCTGTCTAAAAGAAATCCTACACAAGAAACTTCACTTTCTGTTCCCTTCCTCATTTTCTTAGATTGAATGTCTAGCTCCCTATGGGTCATCATATATTTTACATCCAGAGCTATCTTCTTTTGCCCTGTATCTTGCCCTTCATTCAGAGTGACAGCTCTCAGTGAAAACAGTTTTGTGATCTCCATGCAGGCAAAAACCAGGTGTGGAAACTCTGTGGCTTCTGTTCACTGCAGGGTCAGCTGCCTTGCAGAGCTGTAACTCATTATCCAGTGACACTTCAGCTCCAAGTGTGGGGAACAAGCTCCAGCAGTGAAGAATGACCCATAATATTTCCAGAATGTCAAGAGCTTCAAAGGACTTGTAGAAGTGTTGTGCATTTTAAGGCCCTTCAGTGGGATAAGTGGGATCAGACAACCTCATTAATAAGAAATTAATTAAATAGTTCCTAAATGAATAATACATGCTCATCATACACACTCTTTCCAACCCAGGAGAATGCATGTATAATTTAATTGACCATGGACAAATACTTTCGTGTTGTGTGTTATGACTGCTCCTGGCTGTCCATCCTGCCTAAGGAATGAGGAAATCAGGGCAATCTTCTATTTCCAGTGAGGATCAAAAAATGGTAATTACAGTGCTTTCACCAGATGTTTCAAACTCATTTTTATCTGATGGTACCAGTAGGATGCAGGCTGTGCTTTTTGGTGACCGTGTGATTCCACTTGAAGGTGATTAGAATTTACACTCCTTTTAAAATCCAGCAACACTTCGAGGGAATAATTGTAATATGCTGCTACTTATGCAGCATGATAAAGGATGGATTTATTCTTTCAGGAAGTTCTCAAGAGAGATCCTTACTAAGCTGACACAAACTCCTTGAACCAGCCTGGCAAACTTTGGTAGGGAATGACTCTTTATTTGATTTTACTGAGAAGCCCCAAACAGCATAAGAATTATGAAAATAAGATTAGACAGGAAAAAAATATTGAAAAATTGAATTACTTCAGTACTTTTGTGGTCTTCGAAAGATAAATAAAAATACTTAATCTACTGTCTTTGGTATTGTTCCTGTTTCTCTAGCTTCACAAAGATCACAGCCTCTGATTGTAGAGAAGGCTGTGTCTGCTTTCCTTGTATCCTCATTGCACATTTGTTCTTCCTTTTGCTGAGGTCTCTTAACAAGGAGGCATTTTTAGGTTCTCCTTTCTCATGCTTTCTCTGTCACTCAGTTGAGCAAGAAATAATAGGATGCATAATTACAACAACAGTTGTAACTTGTGGTACCTGCTGTACACACATGCTCGTGGGCACACACAGAGTCATATTTTATCACAACCTTATCACAATGATAGCTCATCCAGCAGATCTGTTGAGGGAGAAGAACTAGTTCCCTACATTTATTCTATGAAATATATGGTCCATTTGAGTGTTACAAGTATTTTCCAGGCAATCAAAGAAAGATCTAGAAGTAAAAGGCGTTCTTAAACAAGAAAATTTACACATTTGTCAGTTGTTTCTAGATGCCTCTGAATTATGGCTTGTTCTCAGATCACCCACATGTTTAAACTTAAAAATACAACTAAGTTATCTAAATAATAATAGAAATTTTTCCAAAAAGAAACTTCCAGTAAGCAAGCAGTGAAGTCTTTAAATATTTAGCAGGAAAGATTCCTATAAATTCTTTGCACTCAGCTTAGTAAAATACTAGAGAACCACCATCTGAATCTTCTGGGTTTTTCAGGTACAGGCTGTTGCTTTTACTCTAGCAAGGAGTGGCATTTCTTATTACTAATTGGATATTTCATTTCCATTAATTCAAGTTTTCTCCAATAAAACAAGGTTTATCTTCCCTTCTTGAGTTTCTTTTGTCATCATCTTGTGTTCCAGTCTTAAACATTAACAGGTTTGATCTGCACTTGTGCAAGAGATTGGATATTGAGGCATTAAATCTGTGAGCCCATCAGACGTGTATAATTTTAGTTGAGTGTGAATTCCTGCTGAATTCAGTCTACAATCCTGATTCCACATTGGCTCAATTAGTTGGCATACAAGAATAATCTCTGTTCTTGTAATCTTCCAAAATAATATCTAAAGATGTTACCTTGCTGCTAAATTGTTTTTCAGAGTAACAGTATCTTGCCCACAGTGACAAGGCTAATACCCAGGCAAAAACTTTTATATGGCTTTGTTAAATTAAAAAAAAAAAGTAAAATACCTGTTGGGTGGAAGGGTTGGGTTATCCTTGATTCCCATTTCACAGAAAATATGATGGCAGATATCAGTTACAGGCAGAAATGGAGCTTTGTAGTTTTTGTACCCTGACAAAATATCAGGGACTTCTAAGGCATTGCTGTGAGAGTGGTTAATGAGACCTTCACTGTGAACAACATCATCATCATTTGAGGAAGAGGCTCCTGTTTGTGAGAGGCAGCTCATCTTCTGGGACCTAGGACAGGAACATAGGGACTGGGTTGGTGTGGGAAGGAGAGGAATACAGTCTGGGCAGTCCTACTCCTCTGCAGCTCCTAATGTCCCTCAAGATAAACCCTGATGAGTTTTTGGAGACTGAGATCCGTGTTTAAGGTGTATTTCGAGGCACAGATGTTGTCTGACTATGGAGAGGGGAGGAAAGTGAGGGATTTGGTATTATGCATTGATGGAACAGGTAGAGATACAATATATCTGCAGCCGCGTTTGAGAGCCTGGGTCTCTCAGTGTTGGGATTTCTCTGCCTGAAAAGCTTTGTCTTAGAGAGTAGGTAAAGATAAAAGGAGTCTGATGTCTGCTCCACTTCCTCCTCACAATAATTTGGGGTTGAGAGACAGCTTTTTCTGGTTTCCTATTTACTTCTGACGGGTAGCTTTCTGGTAAAGATTAGTGGGGATGGGGAGGAGTGGAAATGTACAGAGCAAAACTATGAGTCTGGAATTACATTAAACTCCAAATAACACACTGCTGATAGAATCCCAAAACAGTTTCCCTTGCTGTGTCCTAGCATTTTTCTGCATGTTTGTTGGTGGCATCTGAGAACTGAGACACCTTCATGAAGGAACTGGGTATGGAGAAGTTTGCAAGCTGCAGTTACTAGTATATAAGTAAAACTCCTTGATTTTCTCTTTTTTCTCATTATTGTGCCTGTGATTTTGGTATGTGGAGCATATGGATTAAATTTAGTGCATTTTGTCTGATACGCAAACCAAATTGTCATGGCTCTGACTGTTGTTCTGATATTTGATTTGATCCATGGCTGGACAGGTTTATAGGACCAGGGGTAACAGCTGTGAATCTGCTCAGTCTCACTAGAGGAATACTTTGCTTTCCTCAGACTTTCAGTGGGGAGGGAATTATGCTGGATATGGTCCCTTCTGCTGCAGAGTTGCTATGCTTTGGTTGCTCTGCAATATTTAAAAATGAGATACTCATTTCAAAAATCCTCTGCAGCAGTATGAAGATAAGCTGTGTGCTTAGATGTGGTGTGCAGTGAACAATCTGTGTAGTTAGATGATATCTGTTTTATGGATTAGTTGTGATGATGTTCATTAATAGAAAATTCCAGTTGCTCCGAGTGGTGATGCCATGGCACAGATACAGTGGCTGTCTAGATTGTCTAGAATTGCTTTCCAAGGTTTCAAGTGTTTGGTTGATTTATAAACTTAAAATGAGAAGTATTTTCTAATTATATTATGGGTTTCTAAAGGATATAATAGCATTTTCTTACTGACTTTCCTTTAATAGACTTCACATTTAGCTCAGAATAGCTCAGGGTTGGTTGGTTTCTTTCAGGTTTTTTGGGGCTTTTTTGCCTGGGGATTTCCTTAACTGAAGAGAAAAATATCTGAAGCTATTAACTGTTTGCAGGTATAGGATTCTGGTATAGTTTGTATGTATGTATGCCTAAGACAACATTTCCAAATAAATGTGGGGGGTTTTTGATCTGTGTTTTCTTTTTTGTTGATCTCCAGGACAGGCATTTATATCACACCACATCCCATTTTCCTGTGTCAGTATTACCCATTACTCTTTAGGCTTTATAGTGTTAATAAACTCTCTTATCCTGTTGGGTTGTACATAGCTGTAGATAGCTATTGGATGTGTTAACAAATATCCCCTTTCCCCATGAAAAATGGAAGATTGTACCAAGAGGAACAAATTTTCTCTTGTTAAAAAAAATTTAAATCTATCTATCTATCTAGATTACATTATATAGGTTATAATACATTTGGAATTTAAGCAAACGCACTTTGGAATTGTCAGTAAATACACTGTTAGAAGAAGGAAAGAGATCATGTCACATCTTTTGGACCCCTCTTTCTTAACTGCTTTGTTATTTGCCTGAAGTTTTCCAGAAATATCCTACTAGGTAAAATGTAGCAGTGAAATGTAATATGATCTGGTTTAGTTTTACTTGTATTCAGGGAAAGAAGTCAAAATGTCAGAACATAGAATAAAAGAAAATGGGAGCTTAATTTCCAGCCCTTAAGGAATAAAGTCAACTTGAAATACAGCCAGTTTTAATAATTAATTAAGTAGTTGGACATATTAACTCTGCATATTATTTTATCCGTTTTGTGTTTCCCCGTCTCTGCTTTCTTGTATTTCACAACTAGCTTAATATTTTTTGATAGAAATTACTTGTACTAGTATATAAAATAGATGTGGAAGAAACCATGAGTGTGTAAAATATATCTTGAAACTGCCTAGATACATGGTGTGGTTAAACATAAAATTAAAACAAGTGGAAGAAAAAGCGAGTTTCTTATCTGGCAGTTAGTAGAGATCTCAGCTGTTGTGAGAGCAGTAGGTAAAACACTGTAAAAACAAATGTTCTTTCACTCCTTTTTGTTTGTATAAACATATCTAAGTTCTTATTTCTGTAGCAATATAGGCACTAACATGTCATTACCACACAGGCTGCCCCCTCTGAAAGCTTGATGCAAACAATGCTGAACAAAATGTGTGTTTTGAACAGGGCAGTGAGAGTGCTCAGAAACAAACACATGATCTGATTTCTTTAGAAATGTTGTGTTTTTGAAGTGTGAATCATCTTGATTTGACCCTGAACATATGGTTGCAGGAACTCCCCTTCACCCAGCAGGGAGTAATTGCTGTTGGACTTTTTCTGCTCAGTTTAAAAACCAAGTACTGTTAATTTAGATCTTAGGAGAGGCAGGTTAAAAGGCTGCCAGAATATGCATTACAGATTCTTCCAAAAGAAATGGTTGTCATCTTTTCAGAGAGCTGAGAAGAGCCATGTGCTCTCTCTTCTACTGCTTTAGATATTTAAGTCCTTGGCTAGTGTAGGAAATTGGAACATTTAAGTTTGAATGTGTGGCCAACTGTGCTCTGAGATTTTATTTTTTTCCATTTAATGAAGTATCTTATTCACTTTTCTTGGCCATCCAGGCAAAAGAGCCTCTAGAAGATATTTTTAAGGGTTGAATGTGAATTGTATAGAGTTTACCAGTTTCTGAAATTCTTTCTATTTAGCTGATTTCAAGATTATACTGATTCTCTTCTGTTGTGGTGATGTCTGTTTTGAGTTAGGAGGAGGTACATATTCATCCACCCAGTGTTCAGGCCTTTCATTCATAAAAACCAACTGTGAAAATGGCCCACTGTTGTTTATATTTGCCTTTAAATTGGAGGGGACTGTGGTTTAAAGCTTTTAGTGTAATGCTGTTCTGATTAAACAAATGGATGCTCCACTTTGGCAAAGGCCTTGTTGAGTTTTTGCTTTTCACTGATTTTCTGTGTTGTGTTCCCACACTGGTTTCTTCCCTCATGTGTCCCAAGCTGCCATCCATAACGCTGTTACTTTGATAGAAAGTATTTCTTAATATTTTTCTGCTCTTCTTTGTTACACCCAGTGTTACATATAATAATATAAGCAATTCCCAGGGATATCCATCAGGTTGCACCGCCTCCACTGCACCTCTTGGTCTGTTTTCTTCAATACCACGCTTTGAAAGCCTTTCTGAGACTAGTTAGCCTCATTGCACTTAGGGGAGATTGAGGTAAAAAAAGGTAAAGTGCCTTGGGAAAAGGTCACTGTAAGTCAGCAGCAGAGCTGAGAATCCAGCCAGAACTGCTGGCTCCCAATCCAGTGCTTTAGCTATGACAGGTCTCAAATAATAAATTACATTGCAGCATATTCATGCTCTGAACCAGATTTTTAAAAAGCTGTTTTCTCTAAGACACAAAACTCCTAATCCAAGTACATTCCTATGCACAAATATCTACCACTGTAATATTGCTTTTGTTTAAATTAGAAAAAATGTAAAAGCTTGGCAATAAATGATTTTGTGAGAACGTTTTTTCAAAAACCTGTGCTCACTCACATGTAATTTATTTTTCTTTCTAGGTGATTTCAGATTTGGAAGAGCAGCTGAACCAGCTCACTGAAGACAATGCAGAGCTGAACAACCAGAATTTCTTCCTGTCCAAACAACTTGACGAGGCTTCGGGGGCCAACGACGAGGTTGTCCAGTTGCGGAGTGAAGTCGACCATCTCCGCCGAGAGATAACTGAGAGGGAGATGCAGCTGACCAGCCAGAAACAAGTAAGGCTCCCTAAGTCTGGGTCAGGAGCTCTTTGCGGAAGCTGGCAAAAATTCCTTTTACATCTGGAAACCCATAAAAATGATGATGCTTCTGAGGGCAGTGGCATTTAAGCCTTCCTTCCCATGGCAGTTGAGTGAATGGAAATTTTTGGTATTTACCATTGTGTTTTTACACAATTTTATTTAGAAATCTTGCACTCTGAAAGCACTGTCATTGAGAATTACTCATTTTCATTTTGTGACCCTGGAAATCTCAAAATGTTCATAATGAGATCGACCTGACATTATCGGCGATCACAAGTGAATGTACGGGAGCCTTGAAATAAATGGGCTGTGATTTCCCAGCTCCTGTTTGCGACAGATTTGCATGTACTGTAATTGAAATGGTAAGGCTGAAGCTGAAAGTGCGTGCTTGATGTGGGATGTGAGAATTGATAGGAGGATTTATTTTTAGACTATGGAGGCCTTGAAGACAACATGTACTATGCTGGAAGAGCAAGTAATGGACTTGGAGGCCCTGAATGATGAACTCCTGGAGAAAGAGCGCCAGTGGGAAGCATGGAGAAATGTTCTAGGGGACGAGAAGTCCCAGTTTGAATGTCGAGTTAGAGAGTTGCAGAGGATGCTGGATACTGAGAAACAGAGCAGGTCTCTCTCCCTTCCTTCCCTTCTATTAACTTTTATGAAAATGCTAGTAAAAAATTTGGCATAGGATATGGGAGTTGGAGCTAAATATAAAATCTTGTGAGCTAATCCTAAAAATGGTTTATTAGTTAATAGTCATCACTGATATTGTTCCTTTTGGTTTTTTTGCAAGTGAATGATTCAATGGGAGTGGTATTTGTCATTGTAATTTAGAAAATGTCTTGATTTATTATCTTCTATTTTATTTTATGGAAAAATAGCCTTTGCTCCTGACTGTTCCTGTGGGGTCTTGAAATTTTTAATGCTGTAGTTCTAGCAGGGGCAGGAACAGGGTTATATAATATAAAAGTGTCGGAGCAAACAGTCTGGCTTTGTAAAGTAACATCTTGAATTTGAGGCAAACCCTGAAAGAGTTATTGATGCCACTGCCTGCTAGGGAGAGGTCAAGCCTGAAAGGAGTTAGATACCATTATTTTCCGTTTTAATGCAGAGTGAGAGCAGATCAGCGTATTACTGAGTCTCGCCAGGTGGTAGAACTGGCTGTCAAGGAACACAAGGCAGAGATTCTGGCCCTGCAGCAAGCACTCAAGGAACAAAAACTCAAGGCAGAGAGCCTTTCTGATAAGGTAAGTAACTTTCAATCCTAGACTGTCATAATTAGATGAAATACTTTTCCAGTGATACTACTTTTAGAAATGTGGCCTTGAGCAGTTTTTTTCAAGATGTTATACAGACAAATTAAAAAGATTGGAGGGCATAGAATAGAATTCTATCTTCAAGCCAAGGACCTCCGATTTTCTTTGAAAAAGACTAAAGCAGGCATCAGCTTATGACGCCTGGAATGAAGTCCTTCAATAACTTGGCATCTGCATTTGAACAAGCCAAAATGTCTTTTGGCTGGTTTTTCCCCAGCAACCAAAGGCTAATTGTATAATTTTTCTTTAGCATGTGCTAGGTGAAGTTGGATTTTAAGACTGCGGAACTATATTTGTTAGTGTTCAATGTTATTCTGACCCTCTTTCCCAGCTCAATGACCTGGAGAAGAAGCATGCCATGCTGGAGATGAACGCCCGCAGTTTACAGCAGAAGCTTGAGACAGAAAGAGAGCTCAAGCAGAGGCTTCTGGAGGAGGTAACCTTGGAGATTCATGTTAGAACTTCAGAAGGTTCCACATCTTGAGGAGGGGAGGTTGTGTGAATAAGAGTTACACATCCATCCTTCTTCTATAGAACTGGGGAGATTATTCAAGTTGGGGAAGTTGTTTTTACTTAAAACTTTGCTGAGTGTGTGGCCATGTCGGGGAGCAGTAAAAGTGAGCTGCCCCTCAGGGACTGGTGAGCTGGGAGCCAGGGGGGACAGCATGCCAGGCAAGGACAGGACCTTGCAGCCTGCAGGCTCAGACCCACAGTACCTGAACAAGAGGACCAGGGCAGATTTGGTGAAGGTACCAGGGATCATTATAGAAGCCTCTAGCCATGATGCACATCCTAGGTCAGGTCTGCAAAGCCAGGTCTGTGCTCAGGCACAGCTCTGATCAGGCCAAGTGTAAGGGCCATAGCTTAAAACCAGCTCTGGAGCTAACGTGCTGAGGATGCACACCTGGAGGCCAAAGGTGAGGCTTCTCACAACTCTTTTCATCATTAATTTGGGTCACAGGAATTGGATCCAAGGTCACACACCTGTGCCATATTAGGGAGTACTTGAACACAGGACAGCAGTTCTGGGTGGTGGGGGAAGAGGCACCAGAGGAGGATTTCAGGGGTGGTTATGGACAATTAGGGCAATTAAAGCCTCTGTTCTTGGGGTATTACTGACAGGTCACCCACTCCTTTATGCATCACCAGGAAAGATTTCTGGCTCTTGCTTTGTAACATATGAGCATTCATGGTTTACCTAGTGAGGGACTTTGTTGTCAAGAAAGTGTAAATCCTAAAAGAATTAGGAGTATTTTGTCATGTGCCCTCTTCTGGTGTTAATTGGAGACAAAGATGTAAACAGCTGGCCATTATTTTCCTTACCTCATGTCACTATGACTGTCCTGGTTTATAGTAAAGATTACCATTTTAATTTATTTTTACAATGGCTTCTGGTGGTTGTACAGAGAGCTTGAGAAAATGGTGTTGCTACAGATTAAAATAAATACTCTACACAGAAATGCTTGTTTAGTCATAATGCATTCTGAAAGGAAAGGAATCTTCTAGAATATTGTGATTTCCCAGCTTTTGAAGAACTGTGTGTTTATTTATAAGATCTGCAATGATGATTATTTTACAAGGAGCGATAACATTTAGTAGCTTTTACTTGCAAACAAGAAGACAACAAACACAAAACACTGGCCTTTGTTTTGCTTTTAACAGCAGGCAAAGCTGCAGCAGCAAATGGATCTGCAAAAGAATCACATCTTCCGCCTGACTCAAGGTCTGCAGGAGGCTCTGGACCGAGCAGATCTTCTGAAGACTGAAAGAAGTGACCTGGAATATCAGCTGGAAAACATTCAGGTGAGGGTGAGGAAGCAGGGCAACGCTCTGCTTCATTCCCTTTGAGGCTTCAGGATGTGATTTCTGTGTGACACTTTCCTTACAGTATTTTTTAGCTCTGTTTTGCTATCAAGTTATTTGTTTCTTCTGTTAGGATGAAATTTCTTACATCTGTGTGTGATTCACAGGTTCTCTATTCCCATGAAAAAGTGAAAATGGAGGGGACTATTTCTCAGCAAACTAAACTCATTGATTTCCTGCAGGCAAAGATGGATCAACCAGCAAAAAAGAAAAAGGTGGGTGAAGAAGGTTTGAGAGGCATGGAATTAAATGGTTTTGTAATTAGTTACGTGCTGTGTACTCCTAATATTCTGTTTTATCTTTCTTTGTGTAACAAAATGTTGTCCTCATTTAAGACCATTCTGAGTTGTTGAACACAAACTTCACTAGGCATAATGTGTTCTTTGTGGCTTTTCTGGTATTTTGTTATTCCTACAACACTTAAAATTACAGAATTTTAAGCATGTTTTTTTTAATGGTAAGTATGTGTATGTGTAGGAACCTATTATATATCTAGAGAGGTTGTCCTGTAGTCACTGCATAGGACTGATTAGTCAGGCGATGTGACTTGTGTCACATCTTTGTTATAAGCTGTTCTGTCATTTTGAATGAAGTAATTCAATTTTAACCACATATTTTGAGATCCTTTGTTTAGATGCTTTCGGAAACTCCAGGTGTGAGTACTAACAGGTAATGTACGTCCCTCTTTAAATTAATCCATATCTTCACATTTTTCTCTCCAGTGCCAATATGAACTAAAAATCCATCCTTACACATAACAGAATTTCCATTAGGCCCTCTGGCCGGACTGCCACTAGCTAGTGTCACTTTGCCTAGTTTAAGCCATCTCTTGCTAGGAGTTAGGAGTTGTCTGTGTGTTTCTGTTGCTAGGGCCTGTTTAGTCGGCGGAAAGAGGACCCTTCTTTACCCACACAGGTTCCCCTGCAATACAATGAGCTGAAAGTGGCACTGGAGAAGGAGAAGGCTCGTTCTGCTGAGCTGGAGGAGGCTCTACAGAAAACACGCATTGAACTCAGATCCGCTCGTGAAGAAGGTAGGGGTTAACAGAAAAGGTGAATCTGGAAGGAAGGCACACGATTTTGGTCTGAAAACATGCCTTTAATTGTGTGCCACTCTAGCAGTAACATATGTTGTTTAATTATTACTACTGCTGTGAAGTTACAATAGGCTACACTTTATTCTGTGGGCTATAACTGCTGACTGGTCACACAGAGCCCTGCTAGGAACCAGGGTGCCACGTTGGTTATGTTAACCAGTGGCATTTGTCTTGTCTGTAGCTGCTCATCGGAAAATATCTGACCACCCTCACCCCTCCACCCCGGCCACAGCCAGGCAGCAGATCATCATGTCTGCCATAGTCCGCTCCCCAGAACACCAGCCCACGCCCATCAGTCTGCTGGCTCCACCCTCCAGCCGCAGGAAGGAATCCTCCACACCGGAGGGTAGGCTTCTGCTCAGCTCCTGCTACTATGTTTCTATCCATGTCAATGCCATCTCCTTATTTATTTTATTTTTTTCCCCTGCTGATGAGTTTTGTCCCTTGCAGAGTACAGCCGGCGTCTGAAAGAGCGAATGCACCACAACATCCCTCATCGCTTCAATGTGGGGCTGAACATGAGGGCGACCAAGTGTGCCGTGTGCCTGGACACGGTGCACTTCGGCAGGCAGGCCTCCAAGTGTCTGGGTAAGAGCAAAACACAGCACAACTTAGGGACAGGAAAAGGCATCAGTCATCTAGAACAGGGAAAGAAATGACCAAGTATGAAGACTCTGAAACTACTTGGTGCAAACATTCTACATCAGACAACATCTGATGGTTTGGAGTGGAAGGGGAACCTTGGAGAAGCTGGGATTTATGTGTTAGAAGCTGAGGCAGCTGTGTCATGATTTTTTTTTTTTTTTTGTCATTTAACAGAAGTTTTTCCCTGTCCTCTTGTCAGAATGCCAGGTGATGTGTCACCCAAAGTGCTCAACTTGCCTGCCAGCTACTTGTGGGCTGCCAGCAGAATATGCCACACACTTCTCAGAAGCATTCTGCCGGGATAAGATGAATTCCCCTGGCCTGCAGCTGAAGGAGCCAAGCACCAGTCTGCGCCTTGAAGGGTGGATGAAAGTGCCAAGGTATAAACAGGAATCTTGGTGCCATGTCAGGTGCTGAAATATTTGGCCTTCTATTATCCTGGCTCTTACAATGAGATAATTGGTACAGGCCCATTACATGGGCATTACAATTACCACCACCATAATTACAATTGCTACCACTGAAATTTCTCTTTTATAGGAGTTGCATGCTTGCTTTATGTAGAATCCAAGCAGAAAGTGCAACATGGCTTTGTGCTTATTTTCCTCAGGAATAATAAACGTGGGCAGCAGGGCTGGGACAGGAAGTATATTGTCCTGGAAGGAACCAAAGTGCTCATTTATGATGCAGAAGCAAGAGAAGGTAATCTAGAATTTCTAGCAAGAACATCTTTTTAAATCTTCAGATATTGTTTGGGGAGTTGAGAGGCTTAAAGATTATTACTGTTTGCTATGGCTGTACCAAATTTAGGTAAATCTTCAGTGATAAGGCAGCATTATTTTTTCTAGACCCTTAGCCATTTTATTAGCTGGCATGTCATAATAATCCAGCTGTGAAAACATCCAGTGTGCATCCACTTCATTTTGCTATCACAGTTATTTTCTTGCAACCTGTTTGTCCATTCCTAATCTGTCTCCCCATTCTCCTGCAGCTGGACAGAGGCCTGTGGAGGAATTTGAGCTCTGCCTTCCTGATGGTGATGTAACTGTACATGGAGCTGTAGGAGCTACTGAGCTTACCAATACAGCAAAGACAGGTGAGAATCTTACATAGATGAGGTCAAATGGATTTCATCTGCCTTGCCATCAGTTAGCCTTGTTTGGCTGAACAGAATTCTCTCCCTCAAGCTTTCATTCTGTGACACTGTAATTTACCTCCATCTGAATTAGGGGAATAGCTCAGCACTCCAGATTTAGTTACACCCAGGCTGTTGCTTCTGTCGTGGTAGAACTGTGGTTAATATAGTCATCAACTCAAATGGAAGTAAATTTTAAGAGATTTGTAGCATTAACACTCGGTTTATTTAAATTTCTTCTCTATTAACTGTGATGTGTCGTAACTCCTGCCACCATTGTGCTCTGACCAGAAAGCCATTAACTTAGAAATGCTATGGGGTGTATACAGTCTCTTATTATGAAAAAATGTTGATGTGTTGATTTGTATGTACTGAATAGAACTGATGGATAAGATTCTGTATGTCTTGACTGTTACATTAAAGGATACAGACTGTTAAAAACAAAGGTTTCCATAACCAATTTTTACAGATTTTTCTCAATCAGCACAGGGAAAACTTTAGTCAAGTGGCTGGTTTTGGTTTGGGTTTTTTTCCCACAATGAAATTTCTTTCTCTTTTGAATAAAAGGCAATAACTTATTTTTGTTTAGTTAAAGACAGCCTTGTATGTACGGACTGCATATATCAAGCTAATGTTTAGGTGTAAGTAGCTAGCTTGTGCAGGATCTGTAAAGGAGAAAGCAATGTGTAAATTGCCATGGTAGGTCATGATAAATACAACTTCTCTCCAATGAGGCTGAAAGGTGTTGATTTTAAGTCCATTGACAATATTCCAAAAACTAATCTAAGTCTTATTCTATCTATACAACATCTCAGATGTGCCATATATCCTAAAATTGGAGTCTCATCCACACACCACTTGCTGGCCTGGTAGAACACTCTACCTGTTAGCACCCAGCTTCCCTGACAAACAGCGCTGGGTCACAGCACTGGAATCAATAGTGGCAGGTGGGAGAGTTTCCAGAGAAAAAGCTGAGGCTGATGCCGTGAGTATAAAAGTTTCATTTAATAATAAAATATTCTGGGAGGGAGCAGAGTTTTGAAAAATATTTTTTCGGTACTTGACATACTGAGGTTTAACTGAAGGTAAGTTATTGCTTCTGCCTTATGATATGAGCACCAGGAGCCAGTTCACTGTGAGACTGATGCTGTGTATTACAGTGCCCTTCTTTAGACTTGGGGAGTGTAGTAAGAGGATCCCAAAATATCGCTATAATTCCAGCAGAGGAAGGAAGAGCAGTTAGGACATGGTTTAAGTCCAATCTCATAAGGTACCACATGGAATGATCAAACCTTAAAAGAAGCAAAAACTCTCCCCTCCCATTCTTAGACAGTCAGAGGTTTTATGTTTCTTACTGGGGGGAGGTGTGTGTGCGCTTTTTAGTTTAAGTTTTATTCCTAATAAGAGGTTAAACAGATTTGCTTAGGTTTTGGATAGCCTTTCTCATATTGCTACACTGATTACTCTCTATTGTCTGGTAAACGGAGGTTGGATTCTATGGCATTGCATAAGAGAATGTTAGCTCTGGAGGTAGGGAATATCTGAGTGCAGGAAAACCTCTTTTTTTCTCAGGCTCACATTTCTTTCATTTCTGAGAAAAATACAGGCTCCTACCACCATTTATACTTTTCTTTAATCCTTTCCCTTGGAAAATTCCACTGCTCTGTTGTAGGAGGTTGGGGAAAATGGAAAGGATAGAGACAACAATGGGTTCTCTCTGAATTTAGGATAATTCCAATCAGTTTGCCTTACTGTGTTTAAGGTAGATAAAAGTTTACTAATTCTTTTGTAGGAGCCATCCCTGCAACTTTTAGCTTTCTGAGAAAAAGAAATCTATGCCAAGCTTTTTGCCTGTCTGAAATGATGACCTTACATTGTTAAAATACTCACAGATAAAGAGATGAAGATTAACTCAACAAGAAAAAAATATTTTTGTCATTTGCAGAAACTGCTGGGGAACTCCCTGCTGAAGCTGGAAGGTGAAGACCGTTTGGATATAAATTGCACAATGCCCTTCAGTGACCAGGTAATGGTCATGTTCACTTGGGTCTTTCTCAGTAGTGGATAATTGATTCAGGGAAATGGTATCTTGATGGCAATGTGTGTAATTATGCAGTTGTTGGTGGGTTTGATTTTTTTCTTCACTGCTAAAGAGTATCACCCAAGTCGCTCTTGGAGCATTCCTTGTTCTCTTCAAGTAGTGCTATTTTTTCCGCTGTTGTAGGTCGTACTGGTGGGTGCAGAAGAAGGTCTCTATGCCCTGAATGTACTGAAGAATTCCTTAACGCACATCCCAGGAATGGGTGCTGTCTTCCAAATTCACCTCATCAAAGATCTGGAGAAGCTACTCATGATAGCAGGTACAGGGCTATGTGTTCCTGTTGGCCCTGCAGTGGCTTTGTGCTGCCAGGTCCTGCTTGCCTTTGGATTTGTTCCAGGCTTTTGTCTGTTTTTTTATCAGCAAATTGTCAGGAATGACTTGCTGTGGTTAACACAGTCTTGTCTGAGGCTGGCTGGTAAGGGATTATGTGAATGAAGGCTCAGTTAAACCTTCACGAGAAAGTGATTTCAGAGCTGAGGGAGGAAAGAACCAGAGACAAAACACTTCCAGGTTAGAGGTCAGTTGTCATTTGAAGTTCAACTTAAAAAGTGTTGAGCTAATCAGTGAACATCTCTTCCTAATTACTGCATAACCTTTTTAATGTAATTAATTATTTGAGGACTGCAAGGTGATCACTGGGGCATAGGGTCAACTCCTATCCTCTCTTGCCCTGTAACAAAGCTAGGACTGTCATGATTTAAGATTATTTTATGAAAGGAACACCAGCTTTAATCTCTCTATCTGTGGTTTTCCAGAGATAATCCTTCCCACATGGAGGTAGGCATGCTGAACATTAGGGTGTATCTTCATCTGAAAGCCCAAATTATCAAAGTGTCTATATTATAGACATTTGTAGGGAATGAAAAACAAATTCTCTCTCTTGTTCCACTTGGTTTGTGGTTTTTTTCCTGGTAAGGATTTAAGATGTCCATGGTTTATTTGTGTCAGGGTGGTAGAGAACAAAGCACATCTCAACATAATGAGAAGGCTGTGTTAGTCTGTCACTGGACTTCTGAGAGGAATTGGCCTTAGGCTGTAATGCAATTCATTAGGGGAGTTCTTGGAAATCCCTTCCCAGTTCTGCTGGCACAGAGTGATTAAAACATCTTGTACTTGAAGAAGTTCTGAAGGGCAAAATAAAACTTCTGGCTAATTTTGAATAGTGTCTTAATGAGGCCACAATTAACTCTGTTCCGCTAACTTCAGCAACACTAATAATCCATGCAGAGAATTGCTGTTCTCCTGGTGGATTTACTTCCTGTTGTTCGGGTTGGGTTTTTCTAAGTTTTCTGTTTCAGTTTGAATAGGAATAATATGGAATAAATTCTACATGGTACCTTGTGACTGTTTCCACAGTAACAGCCTGTAACAATGAGCTGCTGCTTAGGTAAGACTTTTGTAGAGAATAGGGAGTTCTCCCTCCCTTGATGAAATGCAATCTTTTTTTGTTTCCAGGAGAAGAAAGGGCTCTGTGTCTTGTTGATGTAAAGAAAGTGAAGCAGTCTCTAGCCCAGTCTCACCTCCCAGCCCAGCCTGATGTCTCACCAAATGTCTTTGAGGCTGTCAAAGGATGTCACCTTTTTGCTGCTGGCAAAGTAAGTTACAGCTCCCTCGTGCCCCCAGACCACCCCTTTAATATTTAATATTAATCAAATCAGCATCTTTATTCCACTGGCAAGACATCCAAGGTCTATATTCTTGTTTTGAATATCTTTCTTCAAATTAGGAGAATGTATGGGCTGAAGAGAGGCTGAGCTGGAGACAGAAAGGGGGATCTGGAGCTAACATGGATCATTTCAGTCAGGATGCCACGATGGTATAGCCTAAACTGCTAGATAGTAAGAAATCCAGCATAGCATGGTACTACTGTCGCCTCACTATTAAATGTAATTTTGAGATTTTTAATTAGTGAATTCTATCTAATCTTTGTTCTTGAATGTCATGCTTCCAGGCTAGCAAATTTCCTTAGGTGTTTGTGTCACTTTAATTCTAGACATTTACACAGATTATTGGTTTTAGTGTGGAGCATTTAACCACAGAAAAAATTCTCATTAACAATTACTTCTATGGACTACCTTGGTAACAAACTGGACACCACTCATTTCAAAGTGATGCTTAAGATAAGTTTCAGGGGTTAAAATGTAGACCTAACCTGTTTCAATTTGTCAGTCCCTTTTCTGTGGAAAACCTAATTTTTTATTGACATCTTTCAAGCATAAAAGAAATCATAGAAGCCATTTAAATTCACATTCTTTTTTGAGAATGTGAAGAGGCTTTTCATTATTTTATGAATTCACTGTAATTACCCTATTAAAAAAACGTACTTGCTTATCTCTGCAAAGTTCTTTTTGTGGCAAGAGGTTCTCAGATCCATTTCACATGCTCAACAATAGAATTTATTTTATTGCCATCCTGAGCTATGCTTGTTATCTTCCTCGCAGGTTGAGAACAGTCTTTGTATCTGTGCAGCCATGCCTAATAAAGTGGTTGTTCTGCGATACAATGAGAGCTTGAGCAAGTTCTGTATCAGAAAGGTGAGTTTAGTAGATTCCTGCAGTATTTGAGGTAATTCACATAGTGCTCTAAGCCTTTACTTTGGAGCAAACATCTACTTTTCTGTGTGCATGAGAACATTTGTTTGCCAGCTAAAATGATAACAAATTGCACCATGCACTGACTCAAAGTGGAGTAGGCAGCAACTTCCTTTAATAAGAGTTGGCATTTTTGGAGAGATGCAGAACAGAACTGTGGTTTTTTGAGATATTGGACTGAGCTGTAATCATATCCTCAGAGATCTCTCCTCAGGACAGAAAGTTTAAATACCACCTGCCTTAAAACAGGCTGGCACCCAGAAACTCATGTCCTCTCCTATTCACAAATTAAAGGATGTTCCAGTCAAACTACGACTCCTTGGGAGGTTCTGCAGGTGACTTTGAAGGCACCAGTTCATTTTACATTGTGGCTGAGGCTGTTATCCCTGAGTGCTACATGGGCACTGCTGGAAGGAAGCAATGGGCACACTCATGCAGATCTGGGCTCCTCAGGAGGAAAGGCGTGAATGATGGAGATCTTGGCACAAACAATATGGATGCCAGCAAACTGGAATGTGTACAAGCATTGTGGCTGATACCAACTCCTGCTCACAGCAGGGAACGCTGAGGGTGTACAGCCCTTCCTCTGACAGGGGTTACATGCAGAACATGCAAAGGTGTGTTTTAGCAGGCAGGTTTTCCTTATCTCCACTAATCCAGACAACTGAATTTAGATCCTAACAAGATGGCAGCAAGCCCAGAATATGCTTTTCTTTTCTGCCAACTAAATTTCCGGATAAAGTAGGATTTATGCAAGGAATCTTGTCGTCGGAAGATCTCAGGATCTGTGTGTTGTGTCAGGCTAACCTGCAGAGCTATCCCAGCTATTCAGTCACAAAGCAGGTCTTGGTGGACAACATCTCTCTGTCATGTACAAAGAAGGAAGGAAGGAAGATTGTGACCTACTGAAAACAGGGAGCTGCTCACTACTGCTACAGAAAACTGAGCTGCAGAGCAGAAGAATATCTTCCAGAAGAGTATATTCTTCCAAAAGGAAGAGGATCTTATTAGGGTTAGCACCTCGAGGCGAATTGATATGCAAGTCTACATTCAATCATCACTTCCAACAAAACAAAACTTTCTTCTAGCAAGAGCTTTTGTCCAGATGCTTTTCAGAGACTCTTATGGTCTTTGAGGTTGCCATCTCTCCCTTTTGAAAGATGAATGTAGCAATATACAACCTTCCAGACTAAGCATTATCTATTAGCTGGTACAGGGAACTAATATCTGTCCATACTGTCCTTTTTTCCAGGAGATTGAAACCTCTGAGCCTTGCAGCTGCATCCATTTGACCACTTACAGCATCATCATTGGCACCAACAAGTTCTATGAAATTGAGATGAAGCAGTACACACTGGAGGGTAGGAGATAATTCCTGAGGAATGCTCCAAGTGGCTGCGCAGGTTCTCTTGTAGGGCTTTTTGAAAGCCGTTTAGGAAAAAAAGTTGATGCAAATCCAGGTGTTTTTCTCCATTCTCTTTGCAGAGTTTTTGGATAAAAATGACCACACTTTGGCCTCTGCTGTGTTTGCTGCTTCCACCAACAGTTTTCCAGTCAGTATCATCCAAGTGAACCCAGCAGGGCAGAGGGAGGAGTATCTGCTGTGTTTCCATGGTAAGTGGTGCTGGTGTTGCATTACTCCTGTTCTCTGTGCTGCAGAAGGTACCCAAGTGCTGTTGAATTTTTCACAACCTGCTTTGGCTTAAAAGTTCTCCATGCCTGTGGATCAGTTGCTGCATGTAGACTTCTGTGCCTGAGGGAAGGACTGCAAGCAGTGTGTTAAGTGCAAAGAGGTGTTTGATTACCCTGATAAAATGTTCAAGGGCTCTCAGACTTGGGTTTTGTCTGGTTTCCTTGCAGACAGATGAGAGTTTTTAATCTTGTGATTAAATACGAGAATGTTATTTTTTTGTATAGCTGCTTTTGTTGCCCTCTTAGATACTGTCATGGGAATGCACAAATCTTCAAAAGCCCACTAGCAGTAATTTTGGGTGAATAATGGTAGGAGTTTCATCACCTTCCCAACTGTAGATTAAATAATAACCTTAGCTTAGCTGAAACAAAGAGACCTAGAATTGCAGCACCTTTTGGCCTGGCAGTATTCCTACATCTAACCAATTCCATGGCATTTAGAGTAATTCATGGCACTCTGGGATTTGTGGGATGTCCCTGAAAAAAAGCCCAGGAACAACTGTCTTTGTCCGTTTAAAAATAAATGAATAAAATTCAGGCAGATGCTCGTGACATGATGTGACCTCTCTTGGCAGAGTTTGGTGTCTTTGTGGATTCCTATGGAAGACGCAGTAGGACAGACGACCTGAAATGGAACCGCTTGCCCTTAGCTTTTGGTAGGTGTTGAGGGACATGCCCTTGGATTATGGAAATTATTGAAACCGGGAAGCATCCTTGTAGAATGGGTACTCTGCACTCAGCCCTTCTCTCTCCTTTTCCCTCTCCCAATTCTTCCAGAAACTATGGAGCTTTTTCCCACAATTTAAGCTCATTATAAATCCAGGTGGCAAACCTTCTGAAGTATAAGCAATTTAAGGAAAACTAAACCAAAGTTCCATTTCCTTAATGTTCCTAGTCTGACACTGATTGAACTGGCTAGTGGAATTTTTAACAATGCTCTAAGTTTCTGAAATAGTGAAGAATATATGAGCATGGCTCCCTCAAGCCTTTTGCACTGCCTAATAGGATTTTGTTCAGTTAATAGTCTGGCTTTAATGCCTTTTTCATGATACTTTGGTTAGTGAAGTCCTTGAGACAGTTTTAAAGCAACAATTCTTTAAGCTTGCATCTCCCCACTTAGTGATAGTGTCTGTGTCATTACATAAAATGTATTCTTTAGTTTTCCTACAGGGCTGTCAGCCTCTCTTGTGCTTTTTGTTGTGTTTTAGAAGTTTTTAATAGAGAATGTATTCTGTGTTTTTTCCTGCCTTTGCACTGCTCCTCCAGCCTACAGGGAGCCCTATCTCTTCGTGACCCACTTCAATTCCCTTGAAGTGATCGAGATTCAGGCACGAGCTTCTCTAGGGTAAGTTGTTCTCTTTTCATTCCTTTGAACAGCCTATTTTGCAGGAATATATGGACTTGCCAGGAAAAGGTACTGTGCTGCCACCGTAATGGACTTTTTCCTGCAATTTTCCCCAGAACTCCGGCACGAGCCCACTTGGAGATACCAAACCCGCGGTACCTTGGGCCTGCAATCTCCTCGGGAGCGATCTACTTGGCCTCTTCCTACCAAGACAAGCTAAGGGTGATCTGCTGCAAGGGCAATCTGATGAAGGAGACCAACAATGAGCAGCAGCAGCAGCACCACAGAGGCTCCTCTGCCACGCGCAGGTACTGTGACATCGGGGTGTCACGGTGATGTTGGGATGTTACGGTCCCTGGGTGCCTCAGGAGCAAACTTCCCTCCTGATGCCTTTTCCCCTGGCATAGTGGGATGCCCTTGTTCTGTTCCTACAAGCTGGTGACAGCCAGTTACTGTAATGCTGGAACAGAGTCACAATGGCTTAACATCCAGAAGGAAACAAATATTAGCTCTAGTAAGATGTGGATAAACTCCATAAATGCTTTGTGATGTGCTGGTTTGCTTTGGTGTTGTGATAGAGCTCTGGCTTCAAAGCTTCTTGAGCTCAGATGCTGTTGATATGACACTAATCATGGCTTGACTGTAACAAACTATAAAGCAAGAGCCCCTTTCTATCAAATAATGAGTCTGCCTTAGGCAGACAGTGCTGGGAAATTGTGATGTGATACACAGGTAATTAAATACTGGGGCTGAGGGTGCCACGGTGTGCACAGGACACTGAGAAATTGAGGCTTGTAGTTCATCCCAGCCTGGCCTGAACATCCCTGAGCTACTGAAAATTGTGTGAAAACACATATATCAAATTTTAGTGTATTTTTATATGGAAAAGCATATGGCTGGAGTGTATGAAAAGGTGTTGTTCCCTGGCCTGTTCCATACACACAACTTACATTGGCAATTCATTAAGGCACTTTGCCAGTGTGGCTCATGTGATGGATACTCCAGCTACCAAAGTATCTCTGCAGTTTCCATCTTGGCTCATGGAGGGGCTGATGCTTCTCACCCAAAGGCTGCTGGTTGTTGGGGGAAAAGTTACATTTTTGTTAAAAGAAAATGTAGTGGGAGGTTTTTGTCACTCAGCGGCTCGCATCACTTATTTTTGACTGACAGCAGCCCGAACAAGAGAGGCCCTCCCACGTACAATGAGCACATCACCAAGCGGGTGGCCTCCAGCCCAGGGCCTCTGGAAGGGCCCAGCCACCCCCGGGAGCCCAGCACACCCCACCGGTACCGGGAGGGACGGACGGAGCTGCGCAGGGACAAGTCCCCAGGGAGACCTCTGGAGAGGGAGAAGTCTCCGGGCCGACTGCTGAGCACACGCAGGGAGAGGTCCCCGGGACGACTGTTTGAGGACAGCAGCCGAGGGAGGGTGCCTGTGAGTGGGGCCAGAACTCCTCTTGCTCAAGTCAATAAGGTAAGTCAGGAGCCTGCAGAACATGTCTGTTCTCAGGAAAAGGCTTGTACATATTGCAGAATGGCTGGTGGCACTGGAAAGCACAAGAGCAGATCAAATCTCACCCGCCTGCTCCTCAAATTCTGTTGGAACAGAGCCCACAGGGGTGCACTGGCCCTGTGACCACCTGCCCTGCGCTGGCTCTGGGACTGCAAAAGCTGCTTGACACTAGAATGGGCTGAAAGCAAAGGTGCATTTACTAGCAAGTGATAGAGGATTTGAAGGGGAATAATGTCTGGAGCAGGGAATGTGGGAGCCTGCTGTGCTCAGAGTGATGCTGACAGTGTCTGCCTTTGTCAGTGTTCGTGGATAACAGGAGCCCTGGTTCTGTGGGAGCAGCAGGTGATGTACTGCTGCAAGCACCTCATGCCTGGGAGAGAAATATCTGTGACTTGTAACTTGTCCTTTTATTTCCCTGCCAGGTCTGGGACCAGTCTTCAGTGTAAATCTCAGCTAGACAAAGTTACTCATCCTGACCTGCAGGAAAAAAAGAAAATATACTGAGTATATGTACTCCATCTGTCTGCAGCCCAGTTCCCAAACAGCATTCCTGGGCCAAAGCTCGCTCTGCAGTGGGAGCTGTGATGCTTTTGAAGACTGTACGCAGCTCAGTTGATTTCTCTGTGCTTTCCTGCACTCCTGTTTTTGCACTTTGTACTACTGTTACTCTTTCAGGCAGTTCATGAACTTTTTGTATCCACTTTAGTCCCTAGTAGTTCATCCAGGAAATGGGACTAGTGTCCTGCCCCAGGTCATCACTGTGGTTAGCGCCCCTTAACAGAGAGTTGGTCATAGTTCTGAGACATGCTGGGAGCCCCTGATGGCCTGGAAACAGAAGGGCCAAGGTGAGTGAGTCTTTCAATAGGAGCTGTGGTTAGATGTTCTCCACAGAACACATGAAGAATTTCTTCTGATTAGCCTGTTCACCTGCCACTTCTGAAAGTTATTTTGTTCTCACTAAAATTGCTTTAGAGCAGCTCTGATGAGGAGGGAAGAACCTTGCTTTAACCGACCCCTCTGCCCGGCCCTGAGACAAAGTGCATTACCTATAAGCTACTGGGTTCTAAGATTTTATCCAGGTCTTCTGCATGACAGTTCAGTGCATGCTGCTTCACCATCACTGGATGCTCTCTCCTTTTAGGTTGCTTTGCTGAATAGTGTATTGTACCTCACTTGTAAATTAACTGAAACCTTTAGATTATGCTGCAGAATAGCTGTTAATTACTCTGGAAATCTGGCACCGAAGAGTTAACAAGCCTTATTCTATGACAAGAATTACAGTCACACTTGTGTTCTCCTCTCAGCATTGGACATGGTCTCTTCAGCAATGAGTCCTGCCAGCCTCAGCTCCCTAGGGGGAGCAGCCCGGGCTGGTCCCTCCCGTGAGCTGTAGCTTGTCGTGCAGTCAGATCCGGTGTCTTGGCACAGGACACTCACAGGGCGCAGCTTTGACAGTTGCTGACACATCTTCGCATCCCTGTGTCTGACCTCGAGCCTTTTATTGCTTCCTATTCTCTTTTGCTGTGAACATGAAGCAGAGAGCCAATGATTTTCAAAGCAGGTTTTGACCATTCACTCTGCAATAGCAACATTCTATAAGTGAACAACTATGTTCTTTACAACTGGAAAGAGCAAAACTGCATCCAGTCTTCCCTTGGCACCACACTTAAACTTCTGCAAGTCCCTTGCAAGCCTGTGCTAACCTGTTCTATAAACCCATCAAAATTCCAATGCCTTTGGCAAGTTTCATGAATAGTGTATTCTGTTCTCTTGTCTGTTGGGTTATTTTCAGTCAGATGATTTGGCAGGAAATTTGCTGGGTTTTTGTCTCCTGGTCTGAATATTTTGAAAGGTCACTGAGATCAGTCTTTAAATCTTTGCATCTCATGGAAGATCTTCAAGACCTCAGAAATGGGCTTGTTGAGTCCTGAGAGTGTATATCTTGTGTCTTGTCTGTGAAATGCTTCCTGCTATAGGAATAGCTCAAAGGACTGTACATATTTACAAGAAACTTTATATTCGTAACAAAAAGGAATTTAATTGGTTTCTACTTTTTTATTGTAAACTGTGCATTTTTCAACACTAGCTTTTTGTTTTACTAGTGGTTGTGGACAGCCATCTTCAGACACTGGAGGGGCCTCCCCTCAGTCATCCACACTCCCATGAAGAAATATTGTAACATTAAATTGCAATTGGAGCTTGTTAGCATAAATGAGGTTTCAGATCTCTAAAAGTACAGGATTTTTCTTCATTACCTTTTTATTATTGACAAGGGAGGGAACCAGAGGGACAGTTCAAAGTTCCACCTGGAAAGTACTGAACTTTGTTGTTGAACAATACCCAAATAAAACAAATAACTATCTTGACTGGCATGGTGAAATGACAGCTTCCTTCTCTCTGGAGTGCTCCTGACCCTCCTGCCCTGCCCCTGGCTCTGGGGCTGGGGAATCCTGGGTGTCACAGCTGACCCAAGAGCAAACCCTGACAATATTTAGCATTTAATACTCGTCATTCCCTGAAAAAGTAGCATACGTGGCTTCACAAACCCCAAGCATGCTGACATGCACTAAAACCAGGTGGATTTCTCTGAGTACTTCACTAGAGCAGTGGTCAGCTTCAAGCACCTACAGCTAAATCCTGCCTCACCAGTGAGACAGGTAGAGGTGAAGCACCTATGAGTATCTGGGAAAACAGTCTTGCCCTGGTAAATGACCCCATACATCTTCAGCTGGAAAAAAGGCATCTTAATTAACAACAGTGTGATCTAATGACAGGTTTGGGACTTATCCCAGCAGTATACTGGGAGCAAAGTGGAGGGAGACAGTTCCTCATCCCACTGCTGTAACATGCTGGTGCTTTAAGGCCTAATCGCTGCAACTTTAAAAAAAGACCATTCACAAATCCAGTCAGATTGAGTACAACCTGCAGTTACTGTACATCTCAACTTACACCTGCTGGGAAAACTTGCTAGATCAGACTTAAATGTAAATACATCTATTTTTAACTGAACTAGTTTTTACAGGGTCTGAAGTATTCTTTCACAGGAAGAGGTTTTTAATATTCACACTGCTGCCTACAGTAACTTAATTTGTCCTCCTACTGTTCAGTGGTTTTGGTTCTGTGCACATACCCACCTCCTCAGCCCCGAGAAAGGGCTTGTTGGAGGCTGTGGGGGTGGGTTACTAATGGCTCCTCTTACGTTTTGGTCTACATGACATTCTCCATGACAATGCTCTACATCAACCCTAAGCTGCTTGATTTATCTATTGTGCCTACTATGATGTATATGATGAAATGCTGATTTGTTCAATGTTTCTTTCTTTTACTGTGCACAAACGATACTTATTTAAAGCTCATTGTTGCAGTCCTATGATGCATGATCCGAATTGTAACAACTAAATTAATCCAGAAACTGGTGGAGTAAAAAAAAAGTAATTATTTATTGAGCTTTTTGATTCCCAAGAATCCTGCACAAATTCATGTCAGCTGGACCCCCACATGCTGTGCTGAAATTCAGGGGGTTGGGGAGGGCAGGGAGCTCTTGTTATGCCTGTACTTGTTTATTCCAGGGTCCCCAAAAGTGACTGTAACAAAAGTGTCTGCATTTACCTTTAAAAAATGTGCTCTCCTAGCAACAGCCAAGAATAAACGTAACAGCACAGACTGTGAGCTGTGGGTGGGGAATGTAAGTGAGCTAATAAATCCAACTCTTGATCCAGCTTTTGCCTTTGGAGGGATTTGATTCATCTCCTTGCAGCAGGAGAACAGAGTGATTAATTAATTCACCTGTCAAGCAGAAAAAAACCTAGCAAAAAAACCCCAATAAACTGACACCAAAACCCAGCCCCCAGCAAAAACCAAAACAACCCCCTTACCTCTTCCTTCATCCACCCTCTTGCTGTAGCGAAAGGGATTTGGGGTGCTGAGGGTGGCAGTGGCTTACCTGAGGAAATCTGTGGCTCCTAAGACTGTCTGTTTTAGGTCACAGGTGCCAGGAAACATCTCATCTCCATCAGCTGCTGCTTGTGGCTGGAGAGCCCTGAGGGCAGCTATGCTTGGTCACCCATGGGCAGGGAAGGGTGGAGCTGAGGGAGGGTCACTCCTGTAGGCTGTCACACAGCCTAGGTCCCCACCCTGGGCTCCCCCCCAGCCCTCCCAACTCTTTTGGGGCTGCAAAAGCTGATGGTGGAGCAGCAGCTGCAGTCCCTGTACTGAGCCCTCTGCTAGCTGAGACAGGGCCAGGGGCTACAAACCAAAAACCAAAATTAAAAACCCTCAAGCTTTCTACACAGTAACTGTTTCCGTCCTGTGGTTCCACCATACCTGATGCACTGATGAAGAACATGGAGTACTCTGCAGGTACCAACACTGACCACACATCCCACAGCCTTGGCATTCCCTGGAGCTACTGAACACAACAGAGGCACAGGCTGTCCCCTCATACAGCTGGACCTGACCCTGCATGAGCCTCTGACCCTAGAGAGTCACCCTGTCAAGGACAAAGGCTTGATGAAACGGTCTGCTTGAAGTGGCTGCTGGAACAAAGAGAAGCTGACAGGAGGCTGAAGGCCCATCCCAAGCTTTCCAGCCCTAAGGGACTGTTGCTGGAGCTTTGAAGTAATTGGCCTCTTGTCCTTCCTCTAAACTTTACATCACAAATAAACATGAACACCTCGGTCTTCTTCACTAAGTGCAAGAGGAGAAAGTGCAAGCTGCATTGCTGAATGAAAAGCTTGCACCAAGACATAAAACTGCAATCGGGAAATCACATGTAATAACAAAATATCAACTCACTGAAGGCAAAGTTACCAAAGATGGAAGTTACCTACTTCTCTTGAAAATGTTTTATTTGTTTCTAAAGAGGCTGAAAACAAGCAATTCTGTAGTTCAGAATACCAAATACTATCCATAGCACAGAATGAAGAAAGAGTTTTCAGAGAAAACCATTGCACTAGACCCAGATCTACTCGGCTACTAAAGATATTGCAACAAGGCTGGTGAACAGACTCCAGGATGGCAAAGCACCCTCCCGCTGTGGCTTGCTCCACTCCATGCTGGCTGCTGCACTCCGTCCCCATTCAGACTCCTCACAGACTTGTGCGAAGTGCTTTCCCGCACAGTGGGACGGGACTGTTTATCATTGGCACAGGCACAGTACCCCAGGCACCAAAACAAGCCAAGGAAGGGCCCAGCAGGGCCCCTCCTGCACTGGGCTCCTCCCAGGCAGGCCCGGGGCATACTGGCAGCAGGTTTGCATTAATGTTGCATTTGTTTTGGGATAAAACAGGCTGTCAACACCGAGGAGAGGCAGCCTGGCATTACTATAATCACTTAGAAAACCGAAACAGAATAAAAAGTTGCCCGGCTCCAGCCCTGAGCACAGAGGGCTGTGGTGCTGCTGCATCCAGCACACTGCAACTGCTGACACTGAGGGGCAAGTTTGGCCACTGCGACACAGGAGGCTTACAGTCCCCTTCACACTGTTACTGAGGAACTAACCCCTGAACTGAACCCATCCATTTCCTTACAGCTACCTCTCCCAGCTTAAGGAAGTCCTCATCACTGACAGCAAGAGAAACCGGTTTCCAAAAGCAGATTACTGCAAGACACATTTACAATTTACAGAAAAATCCAGTCATTAAAAACAATTGTCTTTGCCAGAAATTCCACAGGGGAAAAGATGTATTTCAGTTCTCATGAAGAGAAAAACTACAGAGCTATTCACAGTAGAAACAGTGCACCCCACTCTACTGTAAAATAATAATGAGCTTGTAGTGATTATGTTGCTGATTTTGCCCAGAGAAGGCTGCTACAAAAAGATCAATATTCACATTTACTTCAGCCAGCCAAGTTTGGAACTCGCTACTGAAATAATGTTTGATGAGCAACGGAAGCAGTAATGGGCTTGCTTTTGCTGAGTGTTACGCTCAAATCAGATTCCCCAAGAATCCTGAACTTTTCTAGACTTTGGGCTGGCAGACTCCCAGTCTGCCTTGCTGCTAAAGCTCTTTGATCCATTGCTGCCCTCATATTATTCAGCCTAATTAAATTGGTGGTTTTTTAACTGAGCTGACAAGGGGCATTGACACCTTCGCCACCTGTCTAGTTGCCATGAAGCTGCCATTTTCAAGAACTTCCAAGGCGGGGCTAACAAAGTAAGGCAAATACAGGAGAACCTGGAAGTCTCAGAACAATATGAAATCAGAGTTTGTTTGCTACAGCACAGAGCAGAAGTACATTTGGTTAAGTGAAGCATCCTTTTTTCTGAGACCGCCCTGGCCCAGAACAGTTGGTCACAAACGACTGTGATGCTCATATTGGCTTGTACAGCAAAGTGGTCACGTATTTCTTCTTATAACGGTGTGTAGCACTAAGCACCATCACTCCATCCTACAGGGGAAGGAAAACAAGTGAGCATGTGCCATGCTCAGACACCCAGGCTGCCCATGTGCAGGGCATGCCCTGGCCTCTCACCTTGATGGAAAGTGCATACAGGTGGTTCAACATGACGTGGTTGGGCTCAGGGAGCAGAGCTGGATCACACTGCAGAGAAGAGGGAGAGTGTGACAATAACAGAAGTCACAGTTCATTCCTCACAGCTGATGGGTGACAAAACAGCATCTGTGACCAGCCATACCCCCAGTACATCACTGCTGCTCATGCTGAGTCCATCACAAACACAGTAACCATGTCAGAACAACCCCAGGTCCCTCTGGGTAAAACCTCTGCATCCTCACCAGGACCATGGATCAGTCTGATTACCCCTTATCTGCTTCTGGTGTCTTAACAGTTGACAAGATTAAGGTTTTTGGGAGGAAAACAATCTAATTTTCCATTTTAAAGACAGCTGACTAGAAAAATAGATTTACTTCAGATGAATCCATCTGGACACACATAATAAGGAACTTACCAACACAATAACTTACCCTAAGTTTTTCCTAAGCTGTCCCCTGCCTGTACTCAGATTTTTCCCCATCTGCTCCCACCCTCAAGGGCATTATTTAGCAAACCAAAGTCATGTACTCACAGAAATGCCTGTGTCCTTGTTTAGGATGACCTGCAACAGGTGTGGGGGGAGAATGGGTGGAGATTTAAAGCGCTCCTCTGCCTTACAAACATAGGGCTCCTGGTGGTACGGTCCTGGGGGTGAACTTGACAGCTCTGCCAGAGAGATGGTAAATATTTAATCCTAAATACTTTTTAAGAACATCTGCTCTTTATAGGTACATGCAGCCTAAAGGAATCAATCGCACTTAAGTACAACAACTGCAGCAGCTGGTGCAGTGCCAGAGGATCAATCACTGCCCAAGAGGGGATTTAAGTTGCCCAGTCTGCCCAAAGTCTGACTTGAAACGAGCTGTGAATTTTTGGGCAGCAGAGTTCTGAGGGCCCAACTGCACTTCAGAATTTGTCATCTCTGCCCAGTATTTCTCCTGCAAACACTTCACAGTGCAGGCTGCTCTACAAGGTTCCCTCCAAGGGAGGTACAAAAACATGGGATGCACCCGTGAAAGGCATCTGCTCCTCCTGTGCAGAGACTGGGCTGTGGAAAGAGCCTTTCAGAGTCCTATCAGGGAAAGGAGACACTGCTACATCATGTGAGGCAAGGCATCTACTAGAATCTCCTCTTGGCCTGTCCCACAAATAACACTTTCTCCAAAAAGGCTTTGTCCAGGGCAAAGTTGCACAGAGCAAAACCCACCCAAACAGACCTCCTGTCTCAGGTTCAAAGGCCTTCTGAAGGAGGATGTAAAGTACTATTTCAGTCATGGACTCCATCCCTACAGAGCTCAAAAACAAACAGGGCAAGGCTGACCTCAGACACAGCTCAAGCTAAATCCCACCTCTCTTCTGTTACACTAGAACTTGAAACTTAGGGCAAAAATTGCATTTTTGCATTATTCTAAGATATAGATAATTTATACTACGCTATGAAGATATGATATAGTCCTGAGCCTGTGTTAGCACTGAGATGCACCTAATTTCTCCCTCTTAAAGTGCAACTTCTGACCCCCTGAGCTACCTCCTTAGCAGAGGAACACTGAATTAGGAGCAATGTCAGCTGTCAACATTGGTTTGATGTGGTAAAGCAGAGACTGATCCACCAATGACTGCCCTAAACCCAGCCACTGCACGTAGCAGGGGCAAACAAACAGTTATTAAGCACCCATGACTTCCTCCTCATCAGATGTGTGTTGCCTAGTCAGAGGTTTCCTCCTCTGTGCATTCCACATTCTTCCTTTGGGCATTTGTGATTCCTGCACACATCCACAGGGCCTGACACAAGTGGAGATTAATCTCTACTGGAGCTTTAACTCCAGACAAAAAGGAAAATGAAATTTTTATCAGCTCTAAAAGTGTGATATAAAGTTACCAGTAAGCTCATACCAGCCATGTCTGAACATTTTTGGGAGTCCACCATCAAAGCATCGAACACTTCAAAGTCAGTTTTCTTCACCTGGATGATGTTGTTGACAGTACCCAGCTGGCTGGTTACTACTGGCTGGCAAAAGACAAGATACAAAAATCAGAATAAAAAAAGCCTATGGGACTAATAGATTCTCAGAACTACACGATCAGCATTACCAAGAATGAGGTATATTGCTTTTGAAATATGACAGAACCAGATCTGAAAACAGCTCAGCAAGTGTTAGGTTAAGAGGAAGTGCACAATTTTAAGGACTGGGAGGGGAAAATGCCAGCTGAATCTGCCAAGCCCACAGGGCTACAGACAAGGAGAGGGTCAGGTCTGGGCTGGAGATAACTGTGACACCAGGTCTGGATACTGAGTTCTTAAGCATGTGTGGAACTGCTGAGCAGGCTGGGGTTAAAGCTCATGTTATAGCAGAGGAGGAAGAACAGGCCTGGTAGATTTTGGCACAATTACTGGCCTATGAAAAGATCTAGAGCAGCAATAGCAACATCCTGGCAGAGAAAGCCAGGACAGCACAGCGAGCTCTGGGCTGCCAGCAATGCTACAGTGCTCTAAAAGGCAGCTTGGCACTAGACAAGAAAAGCTTGGCATCACTTATAAACCAATGGCCAAGAGATCCTGTCCCTCATTGCATCTCCTGCCCTCTGAGCTCAGTCTGATGCTGCCACCCAGGCCAGCAGGGATCAGAAACCTCTCACCTGCTTGAACAGCCACTTTCTCCTCTTCAGATGCTTCAATCAATAACAGTGACTCAAAGCAAATGTTACCTCTTCAGGATCATGTGTCCACTGCCCATCCACAAAGAACTTGTACTGGTGCTCTCCTTCTGGCAGGTCCAGGATTGCTACAAAGTTATTGTGACTGGAATTTAAGACAAACAATCAGCCCTGCAATGTTCTGGTAAGTACCTTGGTCTATAAACTGTGATACACACTGTGACACAGAGCACAAGCCTCCTCAACGTCCAAAACCTTAAAAAGTCACATTTAGAGAATCTCTGATGCAATCTAAAGGTAGAAAATCAAATTATGATTAATGCTCATGATAATTTCCACTGTGACAGTGAGTCCCCGCACATTCCTGACATCCCATAACTGGCACTGAGCTTTTGTAAAGTCACCCTCACATCTTCATGTTACTTGTTAGCACATGAGACCTAATTTATCTGCTGATGGAACAAGATCAGCTTTCTCGTATTTCCTTGCCTTTCAGTATTTGCCATCATAAACTGCATTTCCTAAATGCCCTTGAAATAAATGAACAATGAGCAAATAAAAGCAGCAACTAGATACTTATAGGTTACTTTGGGTCTGAATAGCTGCTGCTTGGCAATTTACACACTCCTGGGCTGTGAACTCTGTGATTCTTCAGAAGGCTTTACCAGCATCTCAAAAAAGCTGAGAAACAGTTGATGCTGCTCCGAATGGCCACAGTCTCTGGACCCTTTGAGCTGGGCAAAAGCCACTGACATGGCAAGGATGTGTCATCAGAGACACTGTGCTTAGAACCACTTCCCCTATCCACACCCCAGCCCCACTCCAGGCACAGACTGCACAACAGGGACTGTCTGGGGTTATCTGCATGTTGTGCCCAGTGAACTGACACAGCTCAACTTCCATCCTGTGCCACCCAAGAATGGAAAAGTCAGACTGTCATCGAGGCCTTGAGGAGAGAAGCAGGACAGTGGTAAATGAAGCACAATGCCGTCTCTCAAGTGACCACCTTCCTCATGGCACTGAGCACTCCCAGTCCATGGGGAACATCACTGCAGCAGCACTTCATTACCTCCTTGTCAGAGGAATTTTACTCCAGTTGTTGAAAGACCCTGATAAATAAACTTCTTTCCCTCCTCCAGTCCAGCGAAAAACTGTTGGCCGAGCTTGAGTGGGGGTTTTGTCATTCACTTCCAGATCTTGCTGCCAAGCTAGAAATTCTTCTTTCTCCAATGGAGCCTACAAGCACAATATCTCAATCAAAAAAGTTTCTTTCCTGGCAGACTTAGACAACCTGTGTCATAATGACGGCTTTTTTTGCCCTCAGGCACGATTCTCTAAGTCTACTACAAGTAGCTTTTGTCAGATGCAGAATATAAGCTGCATTTCTAGATGCCATTTGCAAGTTCATTTGCACAAATTCTGCAGAGGTGTTAAAGCCTTCCAAATTTGCAGGAAGAGTGGAAGGCAAAATAATGCCGCTCCCTCCCAATTATACTTGCTTAAACATCAATTCACTCTCTCCTTGGCATGGGAAAGAAGGGGGATGGTCAGCTTTGTGTAAACTCAGTGATAGAATCCCTGCAGGTTGCAAACAGCTCCACAGCATTCCAAGCAAGCAACGCTGGGAGAACAAACCAGCAATACCTTTATTTCCTCTGAATGGAACAAGTCTGCATCTTCAGGACTCTCCATTAAGATTTTTGGTCTGTCACCCTCTTTGGTACTGATGGCTCCTCCTGAGCTGTCCCCTCGGGACGCCTTGTGCCCATGGCGCTCCAGCCCCGCTCGCTCGCTGCTCGTGTTCCCCATTTTTATGGCTCTAAAAGAGCAGGGAAAGCCAGATTAGCTCATGTACTCCCAAAGCTGGAACACCAGCAGGCAGGAAAGAAAACTCATGAGTAGACTTGGTCTGTGTTTTTAAGTTGAAGAGTTGAAGAAACTTGATTAACCCATTGTAAAGCGATACCACACTCTGAATGAAGGCACTAAATGACAGGTTTTAGCTACTCCTGGTAATGTGCTACAGTTAAATACATGAGCACCTCTACCAGACTCAGCCACTCAAGAAGTTGACCAAACAGGTCCCTGCCACACAGCACAAAGCTGTTGTGTCTTCCCAAGCTAAGGGCTTGTTCTTTGCCTTCTGCCTCCCCGTGCACCTCGCCAGCTGGAACACCAGGGGAACTTTCTGTTAGAACGCTCCAGAACCAGCCTACCTGAAATGTGACTTTACTAGAATAACGTTATCTCACCCTGCTGAGGATGCTGAGAGCAGCTGAAAGGGGCTCTAAACACAGAACCACAGGATGTCCTGAGATGGAGGGACCCACAGGGATCATCCAGTCCAGCTCCTGGCCCTGCACAGACACCCCAACACGCCCACCCAGTGCCTGAGAGCGCTGTCCAAACGCTCCTGGAGCTCTGGCACCCTCGGGGCCGTGACCATTCCCTGGGGAGAGCTCAGTCCTGCTGCCGCTCCACGGACGCTCCCTCTGTCCCCGCTTTCCTCTGGGAGAGGCAGCGCCTGCCGCGCCCGAGACCCAGCCCTTCTGCCGCTCCACAGCCCTGGGTGGATGCGCACGGAAGTCTCCGCCAGAAGGGGGCCCGCGGGCACCCAGCCCCGCGCACCGGGACCTCCGGAGGCATGGGGGGCACAACCCGGCGCGGCAGCCCCCGGGATGCCCGACCCCGAGAGCCGCTNCGCGCTCCCGCCGCCGCCGCAGCGCTTCCGCTTCCGCCGGGCCGAGCCGGCGGCCGCCCGGGGGGAACCGAACCCGGCACGGGCGTTCCGGGGCTGCCCCGCGCTCCATCCCGGGCTCCCCGCTCGCGCCTTTTCAACACTGAACTGGTGCCACGGCACGGCTCCGTGCCCGCCCCGAGAGCCGCCGTGTCCAAGGCAGCGCCTGGAGGCGGTGTTGGAGCCACGGGGGAATGGCGTGTCTCCGCGCCGTGGATCGGTAGCGCCGGATGGGCCTGAGCCCCGCGGCCAGAGCACGCTGGAACCATGAGCTCTTGCGTCTGAGGGAGCACAGATGAAGTCTAAGTCCTTAACTGATAAATGTTTCCCAAGTGAAATTACACTGATGCATTTCTCAAAGCATTCCCACTTACACTATCTGGTTTTACCCTTGGTCCTCTCCCAGCTGTTGCTGTTTTTTCTTCCACTTTCCTCATGGCCACAAGGCTGAGGTCTGCAGGTGTGTCACAGTTCTCTTTACAGGGAAACTGCTTTTTTTTCCATTACAAATAGAATCAACCTGCACACAGACAGAATGATTCCTACCAAATGGAAGTGTATCCACACGCTATACTATTGTGGAAAGAATTCTGCCGGGATGGACAGACTGGCTGTGCCCAGCGCAGCACTGGCTCCCACTGTGTTTCGGGGAACAGCTACTCCCTTTTTGCCCTTGGGGGCCGAACAGCCTGCACAGGACAGGCTGGCAGGTTCTGCCAAGGCAATGTGTGCAGGCAGCTCTTCCCCAGCCCTGCTGTAAAATGCAGCTGCTCTTATTTTGGCATTTCACACAGCTTAGTGCTCCTAAATTCCTTGTCTCCAACCCCAGTTGTTTTGTTTTGTTCTCCCCAGTTTTCTTGGGCAGCACTGGTTGCAGTACAGGGTACCATGTCTTGCCCACTACGTGCCCATCAGGACCATTGTGATGATCTGCAAAACAGCCACACAGACCCACTACAGGCCATAGTACCTTCATCTGGGGCCTGGCCTTTGCAATGTTTTTTATTCTTCTAAGAACCACAGAGTGGTAACAAACTGCAGGGTAAGGACTGCTAACAGATCATGAGGCTGTGGTAACCAGTCTGTGGTAGGTACAAGCATTCATTTTAAACTCTGGTGTTAAAATGTGATGATTCCTCCTTCCACAGTGATGAACCAGCTGTGGTGTGCTCCATGACAAAACCTTTGGGAGCTGCTGGTCTGTTGACAGGACAGAGGCCAGGGACAAAGCATCTCAGCCTCACTGTTTCTGCCTTCTCCTCCCTGTTTTCTCTGTGTCTTCTCACTTTTCAAGCCTGATTCTTGTCTCCCCTCGCCATGACAGGTGGGTGTAGCACAGTCCTGGAGCAATCAGCCTTGCAACTCACTTTGTCAGGTGCTGGTCCCTGAGAATATTGAGGACTGAATGACATTACACCATGAACAACTAAATCGTTCCCCCACCTCCTCACACACGTCTGTGTGCATGGTCCTTGCATTCACTGGAGTGTTTCCTTCCCTCAGCCTGAGTGGGAGCCCAATTCCCTCACAGTTGTTAATGCAGGAGATGTGGGAAGTGAGAGGCTGGCTAAACACATGCCACAGGGGCCTTGCAGAGCTCAGCTGCCCACTGATGCTCTAGAACCCTGGAATTTTACTCCTCCCTTTAACAGCATCTGTGACTTTTTGCATCCTTCTATGCTCTGCAGCCTGAAGGGCATAAAACTCCCCCTCTTCTACCCCATCTGAACCAGCATCCACATTCCAAAGGAAGTCTACAAAATGCCTTTTCTACCTCTGCCCCTATTGGGGTAAAAGGACTGGGGAAAACACAACTGAATAATTCTGAATAAGAAATTCCCTTAAAAAAAAAAAAAGACACATTCCACTTTGAGACTGTTCACAGCCCATAAAACAAGATAAAAGTAATTGATGACATGCTTTACCTGGTGTCATGACTGTGCCACACCACCTCCTAGGACAATGTAAGGTTTTAAAAGCAGAGGCTTGTAGAACACCTGCAGGATATGAAGAGCCATGTGGTCTCTGTTAGTTGCCATGTCAGTAGCCACAAGCAAAGCTCATCTCCTTTTTCCCTCACTCACAGCTACCTCCTTTAGTAAACATGAACTAGACCTGGCCTGACTATTAAATCTTCTTAGTCAGAAGTTAATTTTAAGGCAGTTTGGTTCTTGGCTCTTAAAACAATGAGACTCAGCAGAGCTAGTCAAAGTTCTGAGAATCATTACAGAGCACTTTCGGTGCTGTGCAGGCTGAGGGGTCAAGTGAAGTGACATCTTTGCTACTGAGTCACTCTACCCCCTTGGAGACATCACTTACCATCCTTCACCATCAGCTGACTCATTTAAAAGTGAGTAAGGACCAAACAGGATAGGTCGGATGTTAGGAGAGACCTGTATTAGGGGAATGCATGTCTTGGATTAGATGGGGTAAACAGTGACGTTACAAGCTTTTCAGGCACGGAAGTCAGGGATGACACTCACCAAACACTGTGCTCTAGGCCAGAATCTCTCATTTACACTATTTGGATTATCTCTCTTATTATTTGATTAAAATCAAAAGGCAATTAAGCCCCCATTGAATACTCATTGAAATGTGAACATGAGGCTGCCACGGCTCACCATGACCACACAGCCTACTTTGGTATGTATACTTTACTTTCAGTGGAGTTTCCTTTTCTCTTAGAGGAGGTGTCAAAAAAGAAATGCAATGCCCTTAAGCCTCAAGCTGTGCAGTTCAAAATTATGAAGAATCCATTGATATCTGGCAAAATTCTTTTCTCTTAACATAACATTCCCTTAACATAACAAGCTTATTTAGCCAAAGAGAAGTCATTGCAAGTGAAGTGGAAGCTGACTCAACCCTGCAGCAAGATGACAAACCCAGAAGACCCAGCCTCAAATGTGAGCTGGTCGATCAGATTCAGACGTGCCATAAATCACATTGTAAAGGACACATGAGCAAGTGCTTCTTGCAGCTTGTGTGCTGTGAAGAGTGAGCTAGGTGGGAGCAGAACAGAACTTAACCTGGAGTTCAGGACAGGATAAATTTAACTGCAGAAACCCTCTGGGTAAATTTCTTACTACAGTCTTCCATTCTGCCTCAGGGTCCCAAATTTGTTTCTCCATCTTTACACTGGCTGAGTGATCTGTTTCCAGGCCCCCTCCTCCGTTTAGGTCACTTCTGAATTTAGCCCACTTTGCCAGGCTGCCAGGGACTGCTGCAGAGGAAATCGGGCAGCCTCCTCAGAGGCTCACTCCCATTTCAGGGACACTTGTCCTGCTGTGTGTGCAGAACATGCCGTTGTGCTTGGGAAACAGAAAGTTGGGAGTGCACGTAAGAAATCCATCAAACACCACTGCATCCTGTCTCTGCTCCAACACTGCAAACCTACCAAGACCTGCTAATTAAAAATGAGGTTGGAGGTGGGAGGATTGTAAGAGGAAACCAACATTTAGATAATTTTTGAACCTCAAGGTGCTGCCTATGGAGACTGAGGGTTCAGTCTCAGAAAGCTGGGGGTCAGGCAGCAGCCCTGCACAGCCCTGAGGGCTCCAGCCTTGCCTGGAGGTATCTCCTACAAAGCCAGGGTAGGTTCCACATCTGTTCAAGGTTTGGTGATATGGACTCTTCCCTCCAGGAAACAACATCATCCACAAAGGCTCCTGAACAGCTGTCAGGTAACCAGGATGCTTCTAACCAGATTGGCCCCCATCAATCCAGTGACTTTCCTTGTCTTTAAATCTTTGGGAATTAAATCTTTCAAATCCTCTTGTGTGTGCGCACACACAATCACACAAAGTAAAAACAATGGGAGAGATAACTCCATCTTCAAATCATCATCATCATCAGAGATAACTCTTCTGAGGCAAATCAATAATAAAATCCATGTTAAATAACAGGCAGACCAAGTTAGGGCCCAGCAGAAGAAATGAGCCTAGAGAGAAATGTTTGCACACTGTTTCAGCAGAGACACCTGAACAGATGCTGAGAGTGATGGACACTGTGGCAGCAACCAGATACAACCTATTTCCAGGTTGAGAGGCAGAACACACTGTGAGCACATTTCCAAAGATAGAGGTACAAAAGCAACAGCTTCTGGAGCCTCACCACTCATGGATCCTGGTTGCAACCACATAAATTGAAGAGCCACTGCTGGTCTTCAGGTGAAAGCTGTGTGCCTGGGTGTGCCTGCAGGGAGGCACGCCAAGAATTTAATTTCATATTGTCCCCTCGATTTTTTTTTTTTTTGCTGTGCAATCTGATGAAACTTACACCACATGTTGAGTGTCTGGCTGACCCTCTTCACATAGCAGCAAAAATCTCCCACTTATATTTAGAAGCCTCTTCTAGGGTTACATATCAAGATACATGCACTGGGCTGTTTTGCAGAATGCAGCTGCCTTGTAAAAAGCCAAAGGTGCCAACATGATCCAGGAGCTGAGGCCAGCAATTTCAAGTTTCCATCTGTCTCTGCCTATAATATGTGCAGAAAAGAAAAGAGAGCTGGACTGGAGGCATTAGTTGGTGCCTTCAGCATGCAGGGACACTATGTCCAAAAAATGGAATCCTGGAGCAGCTTTGCAGAAGACTCCGTTTATGCACTCAGGACACAGATGTTGAGTTGAAACACATTTTACCGCTTCCCACCTCCCTCTGTTTCATCAAATAACATCATTCAACACATATATAAAACAGGGATTTTTCCCTACGAAAAAAGGTAGGTCCAATGCAGAATAATGGACTAAATCCAAATCTAGATGCATCACAATGAAGAACAGGTAATTTCCAGAGCCTGTTAGAGGTAATAAAATTTCTGTACATGCCCCTTAAAAATATGGAGCAGGTAAAAATTCCTCAGTCAGACACCTGCATTCTTCCTTCTACACCCACTGCTGTCACCAGGGCCTTGCTGATTTGGGCACTAAAATGTCATTTAGGCTCCCTGTGTTTGCTGCCTGTTTTGGATGTGTCTGTCACACCTACAGCAGAACGATGTGGTTGTACAAGGACCATACCACTTACAAGCTGCACTTCCCTAACATGGTTGAAAATTTATGTAAACATAAAAAAATGAAGAGAACCAATACCAGTACATCACTAAAGTAAAAATAAGATTACCTATGACACAGAAGCACTAAGGACATTAGAGGAATCGCTGCATTCTCCCCTCTCTGTCACATTAAGTGATTTAATATAAAGCCTTTATTTTTATACCAATCAATAGCACTGTAAGGTACCAACATTTATCTTCAGAAGCACTGAAGGTACAATGGCTCAATTCTCAATTATATTAAGAGCAAGACTTCAAAGATATTTATGAGGAACAAGATGCAAGTTAGATTTCCAGTATGGTTGTCAAAAGCCTCTGAACAAGTTAGATGTCTAACTCCTGTTGATCTCAACCCTTGTTGGGCAATTTAAAAAAATTCTTCAAGTCACCTATCCCTATCCTCTTGTGTCCACATAACTTTGGAAACCTCCTTTTGTTGTGATTCACTTTATTCTGAAACTGTCCAAGGTGTTAGAAAAAGGGATATTACTCTTTCAAGTAGAAGAAGCAACAAAACTTAGGAAAGACACTTCCCACATACCAGAATGGACATGAATTAAAAGTAATTTTATTCCACTTGTCAGTGACATTTTTATCATATCTGATATTAAGGCAAGCTACTTAAGTCCCACAAGACATATCAGACCATTAAAATAGTATTGAAAAACCAAAGAGGAGTTTACAGAACAGCCAGTTCTTAGGATCATCAAAATCAGTGGCAAGATTCCCACGTGGACAAATCTGATCAGTGTAAATGTTTAATTAATCAACTGACTTGACTAGTGTTTGTGAAGTTTAATGCTGCAGTAATTAAGAACTGATGCTTCACTGACTTCAATGAAAAACAGAATTTGGCAAGAAGGAAAGTGAAAAAGCACATTGAAAATATAATATCAAGGCACAGAAAATACATGCTACTTCCAGGCATATGCTTTAACAGGTAAAGGTTTCTGGGAGGATTTTTTTAACAGGTAGTTGAACTCCTGACAGATTATTCTTCTCTCACCTGCACCTGCAGAACTCCCTGGATTTCTGGGCAGTCACTCCAGGTTGATGTTAGTGCAGGCAGAAGGAGTGGAAGTTGTCACAGCTCTTTTGAAGGTGTGGTAATAAAGCAAACAGAGCAACAACTGCTGAGGATGCAGCCATGTCTTAATGCTCACCAGGGCTTACTCCTTTTAACATGAAATATTTGTGTGAGAAAACAATTGTATTCTATGAAACAGTTTCCAGCTAATAAAAACAGCTGTTCCATGCTAAATTTTCATAAGGTATCAAGAAACTGCAGTAATTTAGAGGCCATCAATTCTGGAACCTGAGGCTGCTCACTGAGTAGTGTCTTAGGATCAGGAAGTGTGTGTGTAACTAGGAAAAGGTGCTAAAGTCTGCCCATCTCTAACTTCAGTGATACACAGACCAGTCATAGAGATGAGAGGATGAACTAAACAAAACCCACATGAACAAAGTGGAACACAATGAAACTATGTGCCTTGCTAGAAGCACAGCAACAAAGGGATGAAGAACATCTGTTTAAAAAGAAGATCTCTTGTCAGATAAAAAAAATGGAACTTTTTACATATGTGACGTCTAAAGAGGAAAATATGATCAGTGCAAATTTAAAGCAGGACTGGAGCTAAGTCAAGGGAGTGCAACAATGAGAGACAACAAAGCAAAAATAAATAATTAAGAAAAACATGGATGCTATGGAAGAAGAGTCTCTCTTAATAATCAAGTTATTGAAATCGGTCCCAGGTGGTTAAAAATCCAAGGTAAAGTTCTAATAGCTGAGGATGACAAAAGAAAGCAGCTGCTGAGTCAGAGTGTGCCCAAGGCATTATAAAATCACAGAGCAGGATAAAATCACAAACCCATGGTTACAGTTGTGTCATGTTGAGACTATTTTAAAGTAATAAAAAAATCCTTAATGGCCTGACCCAAAATCTACCAGAAGTAACAGGAGTTCTCCTACTAGCTTCGGTGGGCTGTGCATCAGATCTTACACTCTGCACTATAAACAGTCTGGATACGTTGGCTTTGTCTGGCTGGGGTCAGCCAGGGAACATCATGGATCCAGCATACATTCCATGGAAATGAGAAAGAAAAGAGATTTTTTTTTAGGGCAAGATCCCATTATACATTAGGGTGAACAAGAAAATGCTGCTTTATACTGAGATGTCTTATAAATAAATAATTTTGAAAACCTGGTCACGCCATGCTGATTAACTAACTGGACTATCAGTTCATTCGCCAGCAACATGCCTCTGCAGACTTGTACGGTCAGAGCTAACAGTCTGGAATGGTTTCCATCTCTTCTTTTTCCCCCTCCAGAGGTTTACATGTTGATATCCTCCAAGTGCAGTCCTGGTCTTCAGATAGCATTCTGCAAGGACACAGAAATATGTGCGTTTAAAGGAGGAAAAGACACAGAATTTGCCCTGTGAATTTAAATTATTAATTCTACAGATCTAATGGGTACATTATGCCACGTTGTAGCACTTGTTCTCTTAACAAACATCCCTCTAGATTAGCAGCTCAATACAGTTTCGAATCAAAGAGCTGAGTTTCTAATGGCATTGGTCATCTGTCAATCCAAACTGAATTTTTAAACTGGGTTACCTGAATCAATGCAAGTTAGGGCCTTTCATTGCCAGGAAATGGGCTCTTATTTGACAAAGATTCATGAGGTCAACAGCATCTCTGCTTCCTTGGAGTGGTACATAAAGCAGTCAGACAAGAACAACACTCCAGCAGGAAAGAACTTGGTAAATCCAACAGTAATTCACGACACACTTTAAAAGGACTGGGAAACCTGTCTTGTGCATCTGCATTAGGAGAGGAAGGATCTGAGAAGTTCCCTCAAATTCTTGTGTAGGGGAAAGGTCTCAGACAATACCCATGGATTCCCTGACCTATCATTGGATTCTGGGTTCTGCTGGAGTCCAAGGTATCTCCTCCATCAAGCAGCTACGTTCTGACAGCTCCTCAAGGAGGAGTCTAAGACCCGGCACCACACAGTAAATATATCCTGCAGACAGCATTAATGCCTTTTCTGATTGTCTCTTGGATGCTACTCATGGCTCCACTGGGCAGAAAGCATTGTAGGAACATCTCCTCTGTGCACAGATGAAAACAGCTGGACCAGGATTTTTCATGTGGTTTGCTAAGGAAGTGAGGCTGATGTAGCCACATTGTCTGTGCACCTGCACATGAGTGCCACTACTCAGCCTCCCAGCTGAGGGAACTCTTTGAGAGACAGGTAGAGGACTTTAGGCTCCTATGTTTTCACAAATCCTGTAAAACAAGGCAAGGATCAAGGAAATAATCAGTATGTGCTCTTCCCAACAGAAAAGCAGCAGTTTGAGCTCCCTGGCTGGGTGGACACCAACAATTAATGTGGGTAAAAGAACAGGAATGCCCTGACTTCAGGCTTGGAGCTCTATCCCTTACTGGCAGGCCAATCCCTGCAGCGCAAGACCCTGACTTGTTTAGTTTTATGGTAAGGTGCAGAGGACAGGATGGCCAGTGTAAAGATCTGGAGGCTGGCTGAGTAATCCCTGTCCTCGTGCTGGTCTTCAGCTTATTCTGTCTCTGAAAAAGAGGCTGTTACTATGTGAAGTATCTGCAAAGGCTTCTGAGAGGCTCAGGAAAAGGACAGCAGATATATTAAAAATAATCTTGCATGCCTTTTCCTCCTGAAGAATTATTTCTAAGTCAGTGAGGAAATTGTATGTGTACATCTCTTCCTGGTGCACAGTTGAAACACTTACTCCTTTTCCTTCTACCCGGAATTACCAATGCTGCATTACCACACGTGCTTGATTTAAGACCCATCTGATTCTGAGCAGTTCAAGCTGGTGCTTTCCACACAGCCTGGCTGGCTTTGTGTTCCTTGGAAGCCATGCTGACAGGCAGCATTTTTGTGGCTTCCCTGGGGTGAAGTTCTAAATCAAGTGAGATTAAAGAAGGGGTCAGAAGTTCAGGCTCCTCTATGAAAGCATTAAAATATCATAATGGTTTGCATGAAATTCCAAAGTCACAGCGTTTTGGCTACTCTTCCTCAGACCAAAACTGTTGCTGTCTCAGTCTAGAAGTTTTTACTTCTCTCTAACACCTCTCACTCATCCTCCACATTTCTACTTGGCTCACTCCTGCTTGCCCAGACTGCAGAGATCCACAAGAGAGGAGCACAGAAGACATGGGCTGTACATAAAATACCTTGTGGCTGAACTGGGTGGCAAAATTCATGTGAGCTCTAGCTCAGCCCTGAACAGCATTGTAAAGTGTCACTCAGACATTAGAGATGGTCTAAAAGTATGTGCTGTGAGGAGCTGAATATTGTTCTGAACTACTTACATGGCAGCATGAAGTAGAAGACTATTGCCGTGTGGGTGTTTGATGGACATGCTGCTGCTGTTTTGCTCCTGAGGCATTCCTTGGCGTGGAACCCCCGGCAGTGCTATTTTGCACACTCGCAAGCCAGCTCTCTCACCCGTGGTGGAAATACGCAGCACACGTTCACACTGAGCTAGCTAGCTCAGGCATCACTACAGGCAAAAAGTCAAGAGGCGGCCCGCGTATGGAGTTCCGAAGGTTTTATTATCAAACCACGACAAAAGAGTCTATTGACGAAAAAGGATCGGGTTCTTCCTGGGACACACTTATAAAGGGGTACAGAAGGGAGGCGGGGTAACTCAACAACAACCAATGGAGAGAAGGAGGGGGTGGAGTGAGGGCTGGATTACATTCTTTTAAGGGATACAAGGGATAAGGTCAATCAAACAGACCTAATCTACATAGAATCACAAGACTTGATGGGAGAAGCTTTTCTCACCGAGTTTAGGGGTGATATTTTAGACTTCGCGGTTTGCCCACCAGCGGGTCTCCCCCATAGCCAGGCTCTTTGGCCCCCTGGCCACCGCAGCTGCTGGTTCAGCCGCTGCAACAGCAGATGACATATTTAGATACAGTTAGGAAAAGGATTTGGGATACCTAGGATCTCCTTCACTTAAGTACGGAGGATCCAGCCCAGGCTTATGTTTCCCTAAACCCTGCCAGCAGAACTCAAATGTAATCCGAGGGTGTTTCGTGTCAGCAAAACCCAAAACAAAACAGAATTTGGAATCTGCTTCAAAATGTTGAGGCTGCTCTGAAAACACAGATTGTAAATTACTTGAGAGCCCTCACTGCCTGACTAAATTACACGTTTTGCTGAAAAAAAATTATTACAGGAGGGAAGGCTGACTCCAAGTCTGTGCAAGTGTGTGGAAATGTTGCTAAGAGGCTCCATGAAGAAGCATGAGAACAGTGGCACTGGGTGGCAGCAAACAGAGTATGGCACACACAGGCTGTGCCACACAGCCCTGCACTGCTCCAGGTCACAAGGGTGTCTCCCCAGGGAAGGCAAATACGTCCCATTTCCCACTGCAGTTCTTGATGGACAACATGCCTGAGGCACATATGCAGGGCCAGACTGTGGTGACACAAATACCCGCTAAAGTTACATCTGAGCAAGCCCTGGAAATATAACTCAGTTCAGGACTGGCAAGGCAGGGGTGCAGGGGAAGCTGACAGGAGAGGGTAAAAGCAAATGGGGAAGAGTAAGAACAAATTTGGCCCAGTGTGGAATGAGACACAGTCCTGATTTCACACACACCACAGCTCTGCCCTCAGAGTCCTCAGCATGATGAGAAACACACCACTTTACACTGATCAAGACACACAAATTTTATTGCTGGGCTGCCAACTCCAGTGATGCAAGTGATGGCTTCCCCTTGCCTACATTTAGGGGCATAACTGCAGAACATAGATGGTTCCCAAGTGTTGGGTGGGCTCTGTTCCAGGATGTACATATATATATATATATATATATATATATATATATATATGTATGTATCACTCTGTATTTTAATATATGTTTGCTAAAGATAACATGCCAGTGTTCAAGAAAAATGAGGCTCTCCAAGGCAGCAGGAGAAGCCCTGAGCTGACTTAGCTCTGAGTAAATCTTCAAAATGAGAAGTCAAGGCTGTTTCTTCCCTGCAGACGTAGGCGTTGGCTGCTGTTATTCCTGTGCTACTGTTGCTCTGTGACTGAACAAACCAAGGAAGGCACATGAGGACACCTGGAAGTAGGGGTTTTCTGAAAAGTGAAAGGGTCTTCCTCTTCCCAAGTCTGCCACTATTATTGGGGGTACATTTGAGAGTGTTATTGGTGGTATAAAATCATTGTTTGCTCAAAGCACAAATTTACTGCTCTTCCTCTCTATGCAACTTCCGTCATTTCTACCCTTAACACACCTGACTCGATATTTTTCTCCTGGCTGAGGCATGTGGAGTTGTTTTGAAGGAGGCTTCAGAGCCAGCTGAGAGCCTGACTCAAGTTCCTGTACCAAGAAGAAAAGTTGTCTAACAATTGATAGAGATTCCCTCCTGCCAACCTGACTTGGATGTCTCACTTTTGTTGCTTTCCAGAGGCTCCAGAGGCTGGATGTTGTAGAAGAGAACTCAAATTCTCAGTACATCTTTGATACTGGCAGCAGTATCTCCCAGTGGTAATTTGCAGTGAGACTTGTTACCCTTTGAAGACCAAAGGAAGCCACAAGGAATGTCAGCAGGAAGAACTAGGTACTGTGGTATCTGATTAATTTCAAGTGGATAAAGTACACAGGAGTCAGTTTTGGAAGGGTCAAGCTTTTCATACATATTGCTGAAGTCTAACTTTCAGGAAAAATACGTGTAGGTCATGGAAACATTAAATCTCTCCTTAATGGTAATCAAATAAATCTGCCATATAGTTGTATTAAGGCTATTTTGTGTTACCTTAGTAGTACTGAAACATATATTAAAGTTAGCATAAAATTAATTTACAATCACCTCACTTCATCAGAGGCAAAATGGCTGTTAGTAAATAATCATGAGCAAGCCCCAAATGGGTGTGAGATAACTGGAGTGTGCAAAGCTATTCACACCAGTGGCACGTCAGACTAAGACAATTTAGTATAAAGTAAAAGCATCCAAGAGGAAGGCAACAGAGGGGCCTCAGGTAAGCATGGAGAGTGGAAAGACCAGTTGGGTGCTTCTGTTCACTCATTTCACATCAAAAGATTGTTACTGCCATCAAATCCTTTCTTAGAACAAAGACTTTTTAGAGGGTGACAAGTAAGAGGGAGAAGAGAAGCAGTAAAGAGGCTGGGAAGGCAGAGAGCAGAGTGAATCCAGTAAACTCTGAGTCCTCACAAAACTCATGGTACCCTTTGGCCGATAAAGCTCTGCAGAAACTAGATACAGAAATTAATATCCCAGCAGTGTGCTGAGGGTTCCCAGGCACCTGGCTGCTTCCACCCAACAGAGAGTTTTCTCTTCAAAAAAAAAAAAAAAAACCCAGAGCAAAAACCAATTTTAAAAATCCTCAAAACAAAAATAAAGTTGTATTATACTGGTTTACTGATGCTTGGTCACTGTGAATGCTTCAGGCCAGTGCTGTCTGCCACTCCTCACACTGCCCTTCTCTCCCCAACTTTGAAAAAATTACTGAGCTGCTCTCCTTGCCTGAGAAATGATGAGTAAGGTGGTGGAAGCAAACAGAGGAATTTACTGCTGCTGTCAATTACAAAACTTGGCACCCCCAGCCTGAAGGGACTTGGGTTTAAATCTGTGAGGGCTGAACGAGCTGAACACAAGCTAAATCAGAGAGAGACTCATGCTTGCAAAATGCATAGAAAATTAATGAATACACAGAAAGCTTCAGAGTCTGTGGCACCATCTAATAATATCCCACAGAGCTGGACCCCATGTCCAGTAACTTCCCTGCAGCTCAATATATTGTACTTCAAATTTTGTATGAAAATTCTGTACACATTTACCAGCTACTCCATTCCACTCCCTGGAGATGTCTTCATTTCAGTGGTAAATGAGGTGTTCTCTGTTTATAGTTTATGCATAAGTTTATACAGTGCGCTGAAAGGCCCTCCAACCAAGCCAGCCAATAATTAATTCATTTAAATTGGTTGTTTTAATGGGAAGCACACAGTACTGTGGAGAAAAGAACATATTGTTCCACAACCTTAAGAAAGATTATCTCAATTACTTTTGTCCTCTTTTCCAGTAATCCATCTGGGTAATCCCTGTGTTACAGACATACATTTGTTGAGCTCAATTTCTATTATTGCAGGTATAGGAAGGCAGAACAATAACACAGCACAGAGAGTGAAGGGCCTTACCCCACAGAGACCCAAGTCAGAATGACATTTGTGGTCACTTTTGATATAGTTCTGGTCACCTGTTTTACTGTCAAACAGTAGAAGAGTAATTGACTGTTGTGTCCTCCTTGCAGAGTTAAAGGATCAGTTGGCCAGATTGTGAGACCAAAAACTAGCACCTGGGGACTCTGTTACCTGAACTTTAAAGATCTCGGGTCACTTGGTCTGAAAGATGGTAAAGCTAAAAAGCAGGCCAAAACTGGAAAAACATATTGGAGCTGCAAGAGTTTCTAGAAAACCCCCTGCTGCTAAGAGGGTCGCTTATGTTCAACCACAGACAACAGAATTTTCGAAACTGTAAAATATGAAAAACCTCTTTTGGAAAGCATACATGCATCCCTAAATAGATAAAAAGAGGTAGTTGTGTCAATCCTTAGTGTCTTGTTCTGGAGTCCCTGCACAGAGGGCTGTGAGAGCATTTGCTCACCGTTGTGAAGTGAACCACGCAGTAGATGCCGATGATGACAAGGCCAATGATGATGGAGGCCAGGGCCACCCATAGCGCATTGCGACCCAGCCGCTTGGAGCCTTCTATGTCCCCTTGGTTGTAACTGTTCAGAGCCTGCAGAGGGGAAACAGGGAATTCACAGCTCTTCCTTTAAAACAGAAACCTGTTGGCAAAGCAGTGTGACAGCTCTGAACTAACAGAGCAAATCAATGTCCGCTGCCAATGTAAGCAGGGAGTCCAGTTTTCTGTTCCACTCATTTTCAGTACCTTTCTTTGAAGCTACACCTCTTTTTTCTTTTTTTCAGTGGTGATGCTTTGTTCATATGATACACACCAGCATAAAAGCTGTCAAACCAACATCCACCCACTTGCATAAACCAGTGGCTTTTATCTTTGGAAATAGTTTTGTAGTATATATGAACTGTTAGTTGGCCAGTTCACTAGCAGTGAGATAAATTCTTATGCTTTATAGAACTATAAGCATAAAAAAGAGCATAAATAGGCTGCCTTTTTAGAGAAAGTCTCAGCAAAACTTTAAAAAGCATACTAATTTCCTAATTTTTCCAACATTTTACTTTTCCAAACAGAGTTTGAAGAATTAAGAGGTAGTTTGCTAGTGGTGGGAAAAATATAAACCGAATATAGGTCATCTGAACAAAACATCTGAGTGACATCCTCAGAGGCTAGAAATTGTGTTCCTTTGCATTTCTGGAAGACAGTGATAATAATTATCATATGTATCCCGAGGTGTGCACCAGATATACCCATATTACCTCAGAGACTCGAGTTTCTCTCTACCCACCCGTGACTTAGCAGATGCTTTACATTCATTACATGCTCAGATTGCAATTTGTGATAGGATCACTCTGACCTAGGCTTTTGTGAGACAGACTGTAGGATTTTCTAAATTAATTTTTGGTTTAACCAAACCATTTTTAAACGAAAAGATTCAGTGAACGACGCTGAAGTACTGTAGTATGCGAGTCTAAACACAGTTTGTAGTAATTTTTTTTCCAAGAACGAGATGCTATCAAAGCATTAAAAAGGGCATTATTCCTAACAATTATTTTGGAAAATCATAAGGGTTTGAGTTCATAAACCATGACACTGAGTCCAGATTTCTTCATCAGATTGCACTATTGAACTTAGCATACTTCCTCAGGGAATCAGTTAGTCATAACATGGTTTTCAATATCTTGTATATATTTAAGGAAGTATCAGAGAACTGGGAAGAGTAGGGGAAAAATATGGGGACCTGATCAAATTAACTGTTCTCTGGACTAAAGAATTCAGATTGTCTCTAGAAAACGACTGCATGAGGTATCACCAAGTGCTATTATGAAAGTTCTTCAGATATAAATCCCTTTTTGCAGCAAGCACAGAACAACAGACTGAAGAGCTGAGACTGTGGGGAGCAGGAAAGGGATGAAGTTCAGAGCATACCAAGAACTGCTGTAGAGCCATTTCTCCCAAGCAGAAAAGCAATGATGGAGATGATGCGTGTGTTGTGTCGATTAGCGAGCACACAGAGCTAATGGGCTGGGTGCACTCATGGTGTCAGCACTGCAGGAGCATCAGTCCAGCCCAGACAGTCCCAAAGCAACACAGCCTGTATTCCTAGAATAGCATCTCAAGAATAAGTGCAGGTACTTTTTCTCTGGTGTCTGTGAAAGGCTGAGATGCTGATGCACTCATGTCCTTAAAGAGAGCACTGATACATTTCGTCCCTTCCTGGAAGCCCACGTGCCTAGACATTTTCCTGGTTTATGTCCCCAAAGAATATCACTAATACCTCTGCTCTGCTGTCAGATTTCATTGAAGTTGGCTGGTGGTCGAAAGCACATAATGGGGAAAGAGGGAAAAGATGGAAATGAGAGATGGACACGAGCACACAGTCAAACGAGACAGTGTCACCCCTGATCCTGATACAAAGGGGGCTGGCACAGTCCTCTCACCTAAGCTATTCCACTGTCCCCAGCAGTCCTGGCTGCAGAAGTGCTTTCTCAAAGTACGTTTGGGAAGTCATTAAAAGGACTACGAGGACAAACATGGCTTGGCTTGGCCTTGAGCAGACTGACCTCCTCCTGTCTCTGCCAACAACAACCAACGTGACTGTGCCTGCAGGGAGAAACACAGAGCACCACAGACACCTCAGCCCTGGACTCTCCTTGCATGGCATCTACAGAGGGGTTCTGCAAACATCATCAACTCAGTTCTCCAGGCTTGTGGTCTCAAAACTGAGACAGAGTTGTAAGCAAGACCTGACAGCACCAGCTTGCATTTCTGGGCCATTTTACTGATGTATTTAGGATGTCTGGAAAATGCTCATGTGATTTCTGCAGGTACTGCAGAAATAATTCACCATGGAGACTTTAATAAATAATGTCATTTTAATACAAATCCACAATAAAGAAGACGAAAACAGCATTAATGATAAAGAATAGGATTTGGGAGAGACAGGAAGGAGACCAAAGTTTCTCTATGAAAAGGTTTAAATTAAATGAAATAACTTAGATAGAATTCAATAAAAAATAAGAGGTTTGAGGGAGTGGTTGGGGTCTGATGCAAAGCTTTTTGAAATTCATTACTTCCATCTGCTTCAAAGGGCTCCTGGTCAAGCTTCCAGTTTTCAACATTATACAGAGATAACATCAACTGTTAAAGCCTTAAATGTTACATCTATTTATTTCCAAGAGCTGGGCAATATATTGAGAACACAGCATCTGTATGAGACATTTGGTCTGTCCGCCTTTTAAAACAAATTTCAGTCCTTTTCAACCTAACACCATATGATTTCTCAGGTTTCTCCTATCTCGCTCGCTATGAAGTCATAATGTAAATTAAAGCCACAGTTCTGCAGCTGTTTATTTACTTGAGTAATCTCAGTGACTTCACCAGGTTCACACACATCTATTTATAACACATTCTCAGTTCAACAATAAAGTGACTTGACCTTGTGTGAACAGAAATGTGCTGAATTAGCTATAAAATATTAATCCCTTTTTATGTGTATTTTCTGTTCCACACTCCCAGAGCACTGATCATGGCAAAAACAGAAAGAGTACTGAGTTACTTCAGAAATATTCCTCTACATCTCTTACAGATCTGGGCAGACCAGACTGAGGTTCTCTGATCAGCATTCTCTAAGCTCTATAAGCAAGGTTGGGTGAACCTTATCTGGCTGTGCCTGGAAAGAAGACACTCTCTAGTTCAGACCTAAGGAAGAACGAGACGTGCTGACTCAGGATGACTCCTCACTGTAGGAACAGCTCACAGGGAAACAAAAAGAAGAGGGGGGACTTGGGGAGCAATTCAGAACAGGCAAGTGCTGAGCAGGACACATGAAAGGAGAGTTTGCTCTGCAGAGTGTTGCAGAGGAAAAACAAAAACTTACCAGTTTTCAAAGGCAAGGGCAAAATGCAAAAATGCCTTAACAGCATCTCCTGAGCCCTGTTGTTTAATGTTCCTGAAGTGGGTACAGGCTGACCCATATGATGGTAGATATCCAGGTACCTACAAGCTACCTAACAAGGGATGGATAAATAATAAACTCTGCAAGTAAACTTTCTAACTAGAGAAACACTGGTCACTCTGCTGGTCACTGACCTGGACACAGCCAACACACTTCACATGGCTCATTAGGATTAGAAGAGGTGACTCCCTGAGAAAGCAAGGTCCATCCTTTCCTGTCCCCACGACTTCCACCACCCTCTAGTTTGTTGTCTCTGCTTAGGGAAACCCATATACAGACAAGGCATCTGAATCCAACAGCAACAAATGCAGACGAAGAACTTGTTACTATCAGAGGCAGATGAGCCAAGGTTGTCAGAGCTGGACCACATATGTTGTTTGAAGCATGGAAATGATTAAACAGAAATGTGTCAACAGAAGGAGGGAGTCTGGAGCAAAATTCAGTGAGAAATACCTTTGGAGAGACTGTTTGGAGGTTGTTACAAATGTAACAAGGCCCTATGGAATTACAAAACTAGAGACATAGAGATCTGACATAGAGATCTCTGAAATAAAGACAGCCGAAGGGGGTATACTGAGAAAGGTCAACAAAATGTGTTCGACTGTCAGACCTCAGTGCATTGAAAATATCCAATTAATTTCCCAGAGTTATTCCACAGCCTCCCTCTAGCTCTGATCCCATGAGCCAGACACAGCCAGTCCACCCAAGCCAGGTCTCAGACACAACTGGCAGCTCACTGGGAATTTTTTGGGTTCACCAGTGCAGATAAGGAGCCAAAGAGCTCAGTGACACAGTGCCTACCCCCAGCCTTGCACTAGAGAAATCTCCTGTGCCACATAAGCCTCCTGACTTGGAACCTGCCCCAAACTCTTGCCCCTGATGCCTGTGGTTACACCTGTACGAGAAAGAATAGGGCAAATCTGAGCGAGGCATCCCTGGGGCTGAGTGAGCCAACTGATGGCACAGTAACATGACGCAGCTGCTCAGCAATGATCCAGCTGCTGGAAGCAACAAAGAGCAGAACTGATAGCATCTGGCTGGGACTGCAGAAGGGTGTTGAGAACAGTGATCCTACAGCCAGGAGTCCTGGGGAAAACAGAACTCAATTTGCCAAAAATGCTGAGCAATGGTCACCTCTGCAAGTGGCCAAGGGCTTGTTGGAGGGGGACTCTTGTAATGCCAATATAGAAACACACTGATACCATTAATGTCCATTTTACCAGCTCCCCTCTGGCCCCTGCCATGAGAAACGGACAGGTAAGGGACAAGGAGAGGTTATTATTGCAATAAGGAGAACTTGCAAAAGGGTTATTCTAAAAATAAAGGAGGTAAGATTTGTAACATGAGGTTTGAGCCTCCAAAAGTGAGAAAGAAGTGAGGAAACCAGTGCTGAAGTTGTAAATGGGGCAGCAGAAGAGACAGAAGAGATTGAAGACAAATCTGTCATTTATTTTGGGGGTGTGTTAGAGCCCAGACTCTACTTTTAGAGTAAAAACATTGTCTGAATTTAGAACAGTTAAGGAGGACATGACACAGGTACACAGGGTGCTGAACCATGCCCCCTCTAGAAGCCAATAGGACTTTTCCTTTTAGGCCCATTTTAAGAAGTGGAAATTTGTAGAGAATCCACTTGTAGGGGTCTTTAAATCTGACCCAAGATCTCAGGCAAGCTTTGCAGACTGTAAATGTATCTTCCGTAAGAAAATAAAATAACCCATTCTTGTATCTCAGTGTTAACCCTTAGCAACTCCAGCTGAGAAAGGGAGGGAGGATGCAGATCCCAGCAGAAGTGGAAATAAAACCAGGCTAAAATGCAGAACCTGCAGCTGAGGGTAATGCAGCAGTTACAGGTTGCAGCTTGGAAAGGCAGGGGGAGTCAAGCTGTGGAAAAGAAGTTGGATGTGTTATTTTTATGGAAAAGGAGAGGTTTTAGGTAGCATGATGTTGAAACAGAAGCTGTTCACAGACAGAGCAGGTTATTGGTCTGGTTTTTGTTTCCCCCTGTAAGGGAGTGGGCAGCTGAGACCTGTGCAGGCTGTTGAGCATTCAGGAAGTGCTCTTCCCACCCTGGTTCCTACATATCCTCGGATAACAGTTACTGATGCCTGACTCCAAAAGCCTTTGTGAACTTCAGTGAGGCTGTGGGTGGAGATTTCTCCATATGGGATGCAAAAATCTTTATAGAGGCCAAATTCTATCCTTGGCAGTTAACTTCTGTACAGCCCCAGTACCTTGATGAAAGCACTGTCACAGTGAACGTACACTCCCAGCCCCAGATCATCAGCTCTCATTACTTTATATAGCACCCTCAGTGTCCATGGACAGAAAGGATGCTGAGTACCAGCAGAACCAAATCTTCCCAAAATAAGGAAAAGCGAATATTGTATAGTTAAGGTAAGAGCAAAGGAAACAAACACAGAAGGAAAAGAAAAAAAAAAAAAAGACAGCTAATACTTAATTGCAAAAAAAAAAAAAAACAAACTTGAACAATGGCTTTGGAATAGTAGTTTTCAAACTTCAGCAATGTCATTCCTCATCAATCTTACTTGTTTTATAAGAGTGTATTTTGGAATATTTTAGTCATAGTTAGCTATTTTTATACTTAATTGCAAAAAGAAATAACTACATTTTTACTTACCTCTCAGCTTGGCTGTCAGAGAAAAGGATGAAAATACACAACATGTTTTAAACCTTTTTCAGCTCCTAAACAACAGAAATACATTGCAGTATTACTGATAACACTGGTCATGTATATGTCTAGAAAACTCTGGATCTGACTCTGCAACTTTTAACTCAGAGAAGGAGATTCTGTTCCAACAACCCTTTGGAACTTACAGGACTGCTGGGTTATTAAGGACAATGTGTATCAGTTACAAATTGTAGGACTAAGGCTGTTCTCTCAGTGTATTTGATACTCAACTTACATGGGCAATTGCCAACAACCTACATCATTATCACTGCCTGTATTATTCTAGTAAATAGTATCAAAGAACCTGTTTACTGGAAAAAAGGCACTCCTATTACATTTGATTAGCTAAAGCAGACACCAAATCTGATTTCTGTTCTCCAGCTGACACTTGTTCAGCGTGCGACTTAGTTGATATAACAAACCCCATTAACTCGAATAAACCTGCCACTGGATAGCCTGATAGTGAAAACTTGTTGGAAACTGCCTTTCACTCCACGTTTTCCACTGCTGCTGGCATAGCTCGGTGGACCCCCTGCCCGCGCCTGCTGATGCTCCCGGGCTCGCTGCCTCACCCAGTGTCTGCAGGCTCCCGGGACAAGCGGCTCAAAGGAGGCTGGATGCCCCTTTCCCTGCCGGGGCCGGGAGCGCGGGTGGCCGGCGGTCTCCCCACGGAGCCCAAGCCGGAGGTGCTACTCACCATGACGGCGAACACGAAGGCGACGATGTTGACGGGATAGGCGGGACAGAAGCAGGCGAGGATGCTGAGGAGCAGGTAGTTCTTGGGCGGCGGCTGCGGTGGCCCGTCGGGCAGCTCATCTTCGATGTTGGTCTCAGGGCTGTTCTCCAGAGCCCGCTTGATGTCGGCGCCGGCGGGGAGCGCGGACATGGGGCTGCGGTGCGGCGGGCGGGCGGCGCGGAAAGCCCAGCGCTCCGGGCAGGCGGGACCGAGCGGCGCCGAGCCAAGGGAGCCGCCCCGGGACGGGGCCGGGCGGGGCAGGGGGACTGCCGCGGGGTCTCAGCGCGGGGCTGGCTTCACGGGAAGCGATGGGAAGACAGCAAGCCCGACAACGCGGCCGGGGTGTAAAACCTGCGGCTGGTCCGGCCTTTTCGGAACTTTTTCAGCACTTGCCAGTTAAAGAACTTGAGCAGAGTTTGCATAACCCCCGGGAGAACTGCGCTGCGTTCTTAAACTCGCATTTCCAAGTGTTTGAGGTGTTTATGCAAGGTGATATTAGAAAAACTTTCACACCTGTATCAGCAAAATGGAGACTTCTGGTCAGATGAAGGCTGAAGTTGAGATTTTGCTCTCTCTGGCTCTTCATTAATTTCATTAATTAAAGTTACAAAAAATAGTAAGGTGTGCTTACAACTTTATGAATGAGACACTTCTGTCCCTGGGAGTTTTGCAATAGACTTGAATGGAGCCAAAGTTTCTGTGTTCTGGATGTTATCCTACAAAATGTAACACAGTAAAGACTTTTATAAGGAATAAAGGTGCAGTATTTTCACTTTCACAGACATGAATCATCTCGCAGCTGCATGTCTGGAATATAACATGGAGTGAGAATCTGCTGATCTATTAAAATGTCAAAAGAAAAGGTTGTACAACTAGGAAAGACCAAGTTCCATCTGCTTGCCAATGTAGCCATTAATGTTCAGGCACAAGCTTTGTGCAGCTGTAAAATCTCTGATCTGATTGTTCTTGGGAGACTTTAGGCACGGTCACCAGACAAGCGCAGAAAAAACAGTTCACATCACACCACACAATTACTGTTGGGGTTTATTTCAGTAGGGATGGAGTCCATATCCTCTGCATATCAAGGGATCAGCATCTTCCAGGGCCAGTCAAGCCGTTAATCCACAAGCACACATTCAGGAACTATTGTAATGGCTTAGAGTTTGGGTTTGCTTGCTGGTTGTTGAAACAGTTAAAGAAGAACCTGTTATCAGGCTCGTGGATGAGAAAATCCAGCTGCTTAGGGCAGTTTGAGCCATCCAAGGTGGACATCAACAAGGACAACAAAAAGCTGTGGCACATCAACTCTGCGTTTGCGGAGAAGGCAAAGTTGTGTGTGGAGATCAGCCAGGGAAACGTGACCCTGGGCTGTGAGGAAAGGATGTAGATTCTTATATCTTGTCTGTTTAACATCAGACATTGAGGTTTAGTGCCTTTCTAGGGGACCTTCAAGAGAGTGATCCAGAGACTGGCAGAGTTACAGTCACATCAACAACCTAAATCTTTCTCTGAGGACAATGAAGTGCAGGTAGAATTTGGGCTCTGTTAAGCTGGACCGTGTGAATCCCTTCCCAGGTCTCTCAAAGACACAGACCTAAGAGTAGAACCTGGTGATTCTTGTGTGTTTCTAGAAACCGTAAAGTTTAATTGTTCAAACAAGGCTGCTAACAGATGCTAATGGATTGCAGAGAAAGCAGGCGATAGGAAGTGGTGAGATATTCAGGGCAAATTTGTGCTAATGAGAGCTCATTAAGAGGTTCTTGAGATAAAGGTTGTCAGGAGGCAGTTAGTGTGGCTGAATTTAGTGGTTTGTGTAGAAGATGGGTTAAAATCCACGAACTACATCCTGTTAGGACAAGCCTGATTAAATTTTAAACGGCTCTGACTTGCAGCCACTTACCGAGGTGAGGAAAAGGAAGGAGGTCCTCAGCCAATAGTTTGGTTGGCTGCAGTGAGGGAGGGTAGTTACAATCCCAAGAGCCTCGGAGAGGTTGTAACCTCAGAGGGAAAAACCACTGCACTGAGACGGCTCAGCGAAAGCTGTGAAAGTGATTTAAGAATGTGAACTGAGAGTTTTAAGATATAATTCCATGAACAATCATAAAAATAGCCGTCCAAGGGAATGAGTCAGAGTACCCAATATTGCTGCTTACAGCCTTGCACTTCATGCTGAAATTGGAAAGAGAAACTGATCACTCTGCACAGAGCAGCAAGTTTTCCAGGGATATGAGTAAGATCCTGGATAAATTCCTTATCATGATGGGCAAGGAAGACAGGCCAGAGACACGACTTTTTCAAAATACTTTTTTTTAAAAGGTCTTCTCATCATTTCAGATGCTATGGCTTGCCAGCAGGATTCCTTGTAAGGCAGAATATGGTCTCTTCACCACATTTTGCTGTATTCCTGGCTTGTAGGACTCTCCTCAAAGACATATTCACAGCTCACAGGGGTCCTGGAAAGAAGTTCCAGTGTCTGCACACAAGTCCACATAAAGACCAAAAATGGTAGTTTAATGCCCAGAGGTTCTTTGGGACTAATAAGTATGTCCAGACATGAAACAGTAACAAAGGGTACATCAGGGTCCAAGCTGAGTTCTACTTATCTGAAAAAAAGTACTGTCATCATCTTCCAACATTTAGCCATGCTTTGTCCTACCTGAGAGAACAGTGACGCTCCCTACCTGTTAAGGGAAGAAAAAATATAAACTGGAAATGAAGTAACTCAGTGCCTAAAATTCTCATACTGCATCCATTGCACAGTAATTTGAAATTCTTATATACTTCATCACAATATGTAATGATAGTAAAATCCATCCCTGTTTTAGAGGAAAGACCATGGGGTTTGAATTATGCATACACAGCAGGGCTGCTGCTTCTGTCACATAGCTCAGTATAACATTTCCCTTTACCCAAAAGGGGGATCACCTGGAGACGGGGCACAAGAGGTTGGATGGAGGCCTCCTGTATTCCAAAAAGTAGTATTTTGGCTTGGTTTAATAAGTTATTGTACAGAAATATTCTGCAGGGGATCAGGGGAAAACTAATCCAGCCTTCTCTTTTCAAGGACAATTCTGTATCCAGTCATTCTGGTCTTGCCAAGTGTGTGGGAACCTCCCTTCTCTGCTGGCTGTCCATCTTCAGGATTGCCAGGCCACTTAGCAACACTTCCCAAACTCAGGGACTGTGGCCATGAAGGAACAAACCCAGAGCTGCATTATTGGTTCTTGGTGCTATGAAGTTATAAGGAAATCAGTGTCACTCCAGTAGCCACTGGAGAAGAATAGCTCCCTGTCTGTTCCCAGTCAGCACTGCCAAGTGAACCAGTGTCTCCAGCTTTTTCTCTTTGCAGGCCTGCTGCTAAATCAGTCCTTTCCTTGGTACATTTTGGTGTCCAAATTTGCTTTGCACTGATAGGTTTTTGCCTAGACGCCTCTATTTATTGTGAACTGAGGTGAACTGTCTTTTTAACTTCTGCCTGAACTTCAGCTGCAGAAAACATTCTATCCCACCCCCCTTTTTTTCCCTGAGGTATTAAACACAAATAACCTCCACAATTTGGTTTTTTAAAGTTTTGTTTACTAGCAGGCTTTGGAAAATAGCCATTATGCTTTTGGTTTTAGATGTTTTGGTATCTTTTAGCTGCTCTTCAGGTGATTATGTTGTTTGTAAAGTGAAGCTTGTAGATAGAAGCATTTTTTACAGACATGTTGAGAGCACTAAACTTACTTGAGCATGAGAAGAAATGAAAAGGGAGAGATTTGGGAGGCTGCCAAAACTACTTCTCATTTCGTAATTCCAAATAAATATATGAATCAAATTATTTGTCAACACTATGCAAAGGAAACAGCTCATTTTTCCTGATTGTGAAGTGGACAGATTTCAGTATGTGGCAAATTAAACAGTGGAAAGTGTAATGACTGGAAGGATGCACATTCCCTTTCTTAAAAATTATGGATCAGGACAGGTTTTGCTATTGTATTTCTGTGAGTGTTACTGTGTCAGCAATGGCCGTGGGGCTTTACTCTGTACTCTGATGCTGTCACAGGTATTGCAAGAGAGATACCTTTCTTAATTTAAACCAAACTTTGCAATTTTACCCTTGCGGATGCAGATTCCCATTTTTCATTGTGGGCTACAGCTGAGGGCTGTGGCTTTGGAAACACCAAATTTGTGACGAGCTTTTAACTTTGGTAAATTATTCATGGTAAATAAGTATGTGACCAGTGAAATGTTCAGATAAAATGAAAGTTTCCTCCACAGTCTGAGATTTCTTTTTCCTTCACTGATAACCTTCTGAAGTGCTATCACCATTTGAAGTCAATAAATAAGTTGACTGCAAGCCTGCAAGAGCTCAAAGACATGTAAAGAAGTCTTTGGGTGTTTTCCATGATCTGTCCTTTTCCATTCTGTCTCCTGGCTTCTGACCTATCTGATTAAGTCAGATACCAACATTAGAGGATCTGTCCCTACAGCTCAGACAGCACTGGGCATCTGCACAGTGCTGTGGGTGACATGTGCTGTGGTGGGAAGAGCCCTGGTTTCATCTCAGTGCTCCATTTCCCTGCAAACCAGCTCATGGAAGTTTTTCTCCTTGTGACTGGCAAGACAGTCTGTTGTAGCACTGAAAGGGCAGGATTGTATCTTACCTCACTTTAATGGTCTGAAAACAGAACATCAAATCTCAGCTCAGTCAAATTTCCTTCAGAATGCATGTGGAGAGTTACTACAAGGGAGTTTAATAGCAGATACCTTCTCATTTATATGCTTCTTTTAAACTGGATACCTAATTTTTCAGATTTCCTGCTATCAGGATTCATTTCACATGTGGCTGTGCAATGCAGTGCTGTGAGTTCAGCCTTTTGGAAACATTACTGAACATTTATTGTCTATGAGTTCATGAAAACATTTATAACAAACTTGTTAGTTTACAAATTTGAACAATTTTGCCAACTTGAGTGGTATTTGTATTGTCAAAGAACTTACAGACTGATTTGTAGTGCCAAATATTGGAATATTCCTCGTTTGAATGTTTTTCATAAATTCAAGTGTTTATGGAAATACTTTGGGGTTATTTGATATTATTTCATATTCCATTAATAAAAGTATTTGACACAGACAATGAATTTAATTAGTTCCCACTCCACAGTCAGCCTGGAATGTTTTCATGGACTTCTCTGAGTCAGCTCCAGCTTCACACAACACAGGCAACACGCGAACACAGGCAGGGCTGTGCACGTGGTTCTGTGGCTGGACTAGGCCAGTTATGTTACGAGCAGGATAAGTCTTGAACAAAAGGTTAAATACACCCATTACGGAAAGTCTGCATCTGAACTCAGATCTGAACTTGTGGGATGAGCTGAATACTAATTGTTCTATAAATATTTCATATACCTAGCACTTTCCCATTGTGTACCATCCCAAAGGAACCATCTTTCCTTCTCTCACACATACACACCCATACTCTTCTTTCTTTAAGGGTTCCCAAATACAGTAATTAGAACAGTCATCAAATTTGCATCTGACTGATCAGCGCCACCCCAGCTATATTTCAATGTAATTGCAGTGGCCTCGGGTCCACTGGTGAACATGACCAAGGGCTCAGGTAATTATATCAGAGACCATTTAATGAGGAAAAAGCAAGTGAGACACTTTCTGGGATAGGAACCCACCAGGAAATAACCTGCTTGTAAACATAACAGGCCCTTTTCTTCTTCCTAATTTATACATTACATTAATCACAATTAAACAAAAAAAGAAAAAAAAGATTAAATGCATGAATTCAGTGTTCACTTTTGTCCTGTGATACCAAGACAAGCTTGCAGTACAGACAGCAGCACATCAGATTGATAAATAATATCCCAAAATATTCTGTTTCGGGACAGAACTGCCATGCTGTGCTCCACAGCTGTCAAAAATGCAGGTGCACTGTTGTCATAGGGCAAAAGGTGCTTGGAGGGCTGTAGAGGGTATAGGAACTTGTGGATTTCTGTGAGAGTGAGGGGCTTTTGGTCCCCTTTAGCTATAGAAGCTGCAGTTGTAGAGAAAGATTAACAGCTCCTTGCCCATGACTGAGGAATCTGATTGCCCACTGCTCATCCCCACAGAGCTTCCATGCAAAATGGTTACCTTGTTTAATAATTTCAGTATTTCACTTTTACGCTTCATATGTGAGAAAATCTGACAACTGTCTCGTGGAATTTGTAGAGGGGTTCTAAAAAAGTTGAACAACTTTCAGCCTTTGCTCATGCCCTGGATTCTTTTTAGAAGCCTACAGTAATCAAGTCTATTGTTTTACAGGAGCAAAAGCTTAGTTTTCTGTCATTTTTCTCTCAGCCACTTAGATTATGTGTCACACTTCTTCCTCTTTTCGTACAAGAAATGGGAAGAGCTGGACATTGTGATCTTCCCTCCACACTTTTAATGCAAAGTTTTCATTACAGAATATGTGTATTTCCCTTAGCCTCAACCTGCCCTCTCTGTAAGCATGGTTTGAAGAGCCATAGGTAAAGAACAGCAGTCTTTGAAAGGTAAGGATTTGCTGGAATATTCTGAGAAATGTTCTAATGAACTCTCTGTGCAAGAAAATGTTTTGATGACTGTTACAGTAACCTGGCCCTAGAAATAAATTAGATGCTTGAGTTGTCAACCATGACAGGTTCTTTTAAAAATCCACTACAATTTATGGCACAATGACCAAATCTGTCATATAATAGTTGAGTGTAATTTACAGTGTAATGTACTAAAATGCAGCCACCCTAATAATAGGCCATATAAATCACATGGGAAAGAAACAACCGTTTGCCAGAGGAAAAAAAGGAAAGATGTCAACAAAGAGAAAAGGATTTCTTTTCAGCCTTCCCCTACTTCAGGGTCTAATCTTGCCCTTGTGAAATGCACTGCAGAAGTCTGAATCTATTTTGCTCCAGAGGAGCTCTTTGCCACCTCAAAGTAAAAAAGCAGAAAATTTTTCATTATGCTGATGCTGGAGAAGAAAAAATACAATCTGTTTTCCTTTTAGAGGAGAAACCCCTTATTAGCCCGTGGCTATAGGAGAGAGAAGAGCCATCATCAAATAAAAGCATACATAAGATAGAAAACCATTAGAGACTCCTAACATTCATGCTGGCATCCTCCTCTGGGAGCTCACAGAGCTGCTCAGACATTAGCTAATTACATTTGGCACAATCATCTCATCTTACATGCAGGCAGACACATTAGGTCTCCTTCTTAGATGGCATAAAGTTTGGATTTTGGCAGCATGGCTCGTGCCCTCCAGCTGAGGACAAGCCCCTTTGTTTTCATCTTTTATATGTAATGAAATTTCACAAACTCTCCCTGCGGTTCCATACAGTGGGGAAGGACCAAGGTGAAGGTTCCACCCTCTGTAACTACAGTTCAACCAGGAGCTCCCAAGCTGCTAAATTAAGATTTATTTTTGTTGGCCACAGGGTAACACAACCACCCTGACAATGAAAACTTGACCCAGATCATGGTGAAATGATACCAGAAGAACAGCTGAATTGGGGGCTCTCAAAACCCATTGAGGGCTCCAAGGAAGATGTAAGAAATAGAAGAAAATGGTGGAATTGAGGTTTCAGAGATCAGAAGGAGACCCGATCATGTTCATGTGGCAGAAGCACTGCAGCTGATTTCTCTGAGCACCTGATCAGGCCTACAGCATTTTTGGTGTGAAGTTTTTCTACTGGATTTTGAGATGGAGGAAAAGAAAAGCATGGACAGGGGAAAATATGATTTTTTTACCTGTAAAAATGTTAATTTATCACTGCCACATATAGAATGAGAAAAACAGGAGCACAACAGAACTTGATGAACTTATTTTTCTTAATGTCCATAAGTAAAAGAATCTGTGTTCTTGGTTCTTTTCCCCAAGAAACAATTACCTCTTAATAATGAGGGGGGACAAAAAAAGGCCATTAATCAGTAACATACTACACATAAGTGGTCACTGTGCTCACCTGGCCTTGTTTCACCTTATTGTGGCTGAAGGATCAATAGCATTTGTCCCCAGTGGGCCCTCTGTAAGCTTTGACAGGCAGGGAAGCAGCTCATTAAAATCATCAGCTAAGAAAGTCACTGGGTCACCAATTCCATCATCCAGCAATTGTGACCCACCAGGAAATACACAATTGAGCCCAGAGAAGTTCACAGCTCTCACATATTTATCACAGTCTCCAAGTTCAGGGGTGTCATTCTACTGTCTTTTCCTTGCCAAGTGATGGCAAGCATATGCTGAGGTAATCAGGGAAAAATATAAAATGTACCTTCAGCTGGAAACCTGAGAAATGCATCTAATGACGCTTGGCTTTTCAGTACTGATGTTAATAAGGCAAGAATTAATCCATAATCGGGAAATAACTACAGAATAAACTCAATGCCAAAAAAACCCCATCTGAATTACAAAACATGAAATAATTAATGAAAAAAAAAAAGGAAAAATAATTGGCTTAAATCTTACAACTACCCTGTGTTTGGGCTATTTTTTATAAAGGACATCTAAAATGAAGAGCAAATAGAGACAACACTCTTTAGATATGGAAATTGGCATATTTGTACTGAGTAGATGCTTTTTATATTGTAGATATTTTTAGAGGAATGTTGTAAAACATCAAGACAATACAGAGAGTCTGATCTGGGCATGCTAGGTGCTAAACCTTTGTAAGGCGTGATAACACTAGATATGTGTAAAATGCAGAATAAGCTGCTGCCTGTGAGACATTTCACTTCGTCCAGCAGTCAGGGAACAACTATGATGAGAACACCAAACACGAGGTGGCATCACTGCCCTTTTGGTCAGAGGTACCTGGTTACACTGCCCAGAGGTAAACGCTGTAAATGTGTTCTCTTCCTTTCCTTATGTCCTTCCTCACCTGCCAGTATCTTCCAGAACAGAAGAGTTGAGCCTAATTTAAGATCTTGAGAAGGAGCTGTTGGGTTTTTTTCAGTGTTGCTGAAGCAAAACAAAGCTATCTGCAGAATTCCTGGATCAGTGACAAATTACAAAACCTGAATAGCTCATGGATGCAGCAATCCCCCCC
>VZRQ01004703.1:96577-110984 GCA_013397975.1 Machaerirhynchus nigripectus | reverse complement strand
GATGGGAACACTGGGATGGGAGCAGTGGTATGGGAGCGATGGGAACACTGGGATGGGAGCAGTGGGATGTGAACAGTGGGAGCTATGGGAACACTGGGATGGGAGCAGTGGGATGTGAGCAATGGGAGCGATGGGAGCACTGGGATGGGAGCAGTGGGAGCACTGGGATGGGAGTGATGTGACTGGGCTGGGTCCTTGCTGCATCCAGCTCGTGGGGGCACTGAGCACTTCAGACAAGTGCCCCATCTCTGGTTTTATTTGGGTTTATTTTCACCAAGGGCTGCAGCACTGAACGCTCAGCAGTGCCTGGGGCTGCATTCTCCTGCAGGTGAGGTCTGAGGGGAGAGCCAGGGACCATCCATCCTTTGCGCTTCCCTCATAATGCCCTCAACCCCCAGCAGGGCTGAGCATCCTGCAGCTCTCCCTGAGTCCACACCAAGCTGGAGAGTTAAGGAATAACACTGGGAAGCAGTGGCTTTTTGAGCTGTCAGAATGATGCGACCGCGCCGTGGGATCCGGTGTGAGACCCCACGGGATGTGGGGGCAGAGCCGCAGGCTGGCACTGCCTGACCGTCCCGCTCTCTGTGTGTCCCCAGGGTGTGACCTACTGCGGGGAGAGCTCTGCCAGCAGCCTCACCATGGCCAACGTGCCGTGGCACGGGGAGGTCGTGAGCTTCGTGCAGGAGCTGGCGCGGCTGCTCCCGGACTACGGCATCGCCTGCGAGCACGAGCACTCCAACTGCGTCCTGATGGCCCACAGCAAGGTGAGGCTGCCAGGGCCGCTGCTGGCACCGGGCTGCTCCGGGGAGCTGCTGCACAACTGCCCTCTTTGGGTCTAACTCTTCTTCTCCAGAGTCACTGTGGAATTGTTTAGGCTGGAAAAGCCCTCCGGGGTCATCGTGTCCAGCCCAGCACTGCCAAGGCCACCACTGCCCCACGTCCCCAAGGGCCACATCCACAGGGCTGATAATCCCCTCCAGGGATGGGGACTCCACCCCTGCCCTGGGCACCTGTGCCAGGGCTGGACAGCCCTTTCTGTGAAGAAATTCCTCAATATCCACCCTGAGCCTCCCCTGGCCCAGCCTGAGGCCGTTCCCTCTCCTCCTGTCCCTGTTCCCTGCGAGCAGAGCCCGACCCCCCCGGCTGCCCCCTCCTGTCAGGGACTTGTGCAGAGCCACAAGGGCCCCCCTGCGCCTCCTTTTCTCCAGGCTGAGCCCCTTTCCCAACTCCCTCAGGAATTCTCCAGCCCCTTCCCAGCTCCGTTCCCTTCCCTGGGCCCACTCCAGCCCCTCAGGGTCTGGATTGTTGTGACAGCTTCTCTGGGCAACCTCTGCCAGGGCCTCACCACCCCCATGGTAAAAAATATGATCTTACATCCAAGGTAAATTGACCTTGCTGCTGTTTAAATCCATCACCCCTTGCAACAGGTCCTGCTGGAAAGGTTTGTCACCATCTCCCCTTCAGGTACTGGAAGGGAAATGAAATGAAATACAAGTGAAATGCCAGAAAATAATTCATTTTAAAGGATGCAGGAAATGAAAAATAATGAGAACATATTTGCTTTCTGAGCTTCAGAAAAGATTAATGGAAAGACAGCAGAACTAGATAATAATGTGCCAGCTGGGCACCTGATGGAATTACAGAAACCTGGGGTGGTTTGTGTAGGAAGGGACTTTAAAGCCCATCCCATTCCATGGGCAGGGACACCTCCCACTGTCCCAGGCTGCTCCAAGCCCCATCCAGCCTGGCCTTGGGCACTGCCAGGGATCCAGGGGCAGCCACAGCTGCTCTGGGCACCCTGTGCACCAGGGCCTCCCCACCCTCCCAGGGAAGGATTTCTCCTGAATATCCAATCTAAACCTACTTTGGAATGTGCAGAGGGAGCAACTGGGAAGGAGCAGAGAAAACCAGGACACCTGGCACTGGTTGTGTTTGATCTCACCTTAAATTGGCTTTATTTACAGTCTCACTCCTGGCTGTTGCCACTGGCAACTGTTCCTGAGAAAGCAAAATCTCCCTTTGCATTGTGAGGTCCAGGAAAGCAAACAAACAGATTGCAGAGACCTTCCTGAGGCAGAATTTAAGTAACACCATTAGCAAGAAGAATAAATTGGTACCTGCCCAGGAGGAATTCAACAGCTGCTTCTCCTTCCACAGCCATTAGCAGAGGGTGTCTGTGGGAAACAATCTGTCCTCAGTGCTAAAATAGCTAATAAAAAATAAATTTGTTTCCATTATGGTTTAATTTTTGAGTTTCAGGCTCTAGTGGAGAATAAAATCTGTCAGTGCCTATTATTTGCAGGACAAGCTGTGCTCTGGGATTGATCAAACTGCAGTGAGTAACTGCAAAATCAACAGGGTCTTAAAAAAATTAAGGAGCTGCAGGAAGAGTGGAATAAAAATCATTAAGAAATGTGATTTATTTCACTGTGTTTTCCTAGGCCTGAGTTCAGAGGTGTTCAAACGGTGCTCCTGGTAAATTTAATGCTGCCATTGGATGCCAGCCTGTAGGAAAGAGTCTGGGAATGTCAGGGGCAATTCATCCTGCAGCTGCTGCCTGGGATGGATGGCACTCACTGACTGGCACCACTTGTGATGAGTGACAGCTCAGGACCTGAGCTCTGAAGTCTGTTAAGGGCAGGGATTTAGGGAGAACGGGGGTTTCACGGAGAGCAAGCTGCAGGTTTTGTGTCTGGGGTTATCCTCTCTCTCCGGAGGTCAGGGGGTGGCGCTGAGATGGGAACTGGGGCGTTTGGGGCCTTCAGCGCCTTACAGATCCCCCATGCAGCCCCAGGGCTGTCCCCACACACACACCCCTTCTCCCCGCTGGCCAGCTGGGTTCTGCTCTCTGGGAGTGGCTGCACTACAGGTGAGGTGCCCGTGGGAGCCCTCGGATCAGCCTCAGAGAGCTTTGGGAGCTCTAACAGTCCTAAAAACTGGAGCCTCACAGCAAAATGTTTGATTTGCAGTTCCCTTCACAGAGCCCTAAAGATCAGCCTAGAGAGGAGCCCTGTGCCCAGTTCCCCATGCCCTGAGGATCCATTTGTTCCTGGGATTTCCACGGCCTGGGGGCAATGGGTGTCACTTCTCAGAATCCCAGAAGGGTTTGGGTGGGAGGGGACCCTAAAGCCCATCCAGTGCCACCCCTGCCGTGGGCAGGGACACCTCCCACTGTCCCAGGGTGCCCCAGTCCCCATCCAGCCTGGCCTTGGGCACTGCCGGGGATGGGTGGGTCCTGCTGAAGCCTGGGGGACGAGTGGGGACAGCCGCGGCTGAGTGCAGCCTTCCCTGGGCGCCCAAGGGCGGGAGAGCTCCTCCTCCCAGCTTTCCCCTGGACTCCATCTCCCTTTGGGAGGTGCCTGCTGTTTGGGCTCTTTGATTCTTCAGCAACAGTGCTGAATTCTGGAGTAATTCTCTTTGCTTTCGAGTGAATCCCATAAACCACGGTCACAAAAATGGGATTTGTGGCTGCACTTTGAACTAAAGGGCAGAGATCTCGACACAGCAGCAGCTTTCTAATGAACCAGTTAATGCAAGGGACCTTTTCCAGAGGGAGGCCTGAGGCTGCTGCTGTTCCTGGCTGGGGCACTCAGGGCACCCTCAGGAGGACCAAACAAGCTCCTGGGAAGGGGAAGGTGCTGCAGCTGCCTCGCAGTGAGGATTTCTCTGCAGGAAATTCAGTACCTTGGTCATTTCTGGACTAAACCCCTCGGCCCCACGGGGCTGGATTTGCTTTCCACATGTGTTCCACCCTGTCCTTGTCCCGAAGCACTTCCTGGCACTTCCAGCCCACTTTGTTCATTAACCCTCCCCACCCCGGAGCAGGTGGTTGTATCCCAGCTCCCTGGGGCTCTACAACACCAACCTCTGGCCAGGTCAGTCTGTGCCCTGAGCTGCTGCTGCTGCCCTCAGCCAGGCTGAGCACTGGGATCCCGAAGCAGAACAGAGGATTCCATGTCCAAGCATCCCTGTGACCCCGGGGCTGATTTCCATGTCTGAGCATCCCTGACTCCTCCCTGTGACCCCGGGGCTGATTTCCTTGTCACCTAGGGATGCTCAGGGAATGCTCCTGGAACTCCAGTGCCTGCTGTCTCTCTAGGTCTCAGCTCACGGGGTGACGTGAACAGGGTGGGCTCAGCGCCGTGCTGCCATCAGCCCTTTCTGCCTTAATTAATCTGTTAGGCCTGACTTTGGATCCTGGGATTGGTTAGAAAAGCCCTCCAAGGTCAGTAAGTCCAGCTGTAAGTCCAGCAGCACCACCTTGTCCCCAGGTGCCACATCCACACACCTTTGGGACACTTCCATCCCCCCTGCCCTGGGCAGCTGTGCCAGGCCCTGACCACCCTTTCAGTGAGGAAATTTTCCCTGATAACCCACCCTGAACCTGCCCTGGCACAACCTGGGACTGTTTCCTCTTGTCCTGGCACCTGTTCCTGGGAGAGGGGACCAAGACCCGCCTCGCTCCAGCCCAAAGCAAAGATGTGCACAGGGTGTCCATCCCTGGATCCAGACATTCCCTCGTGGTGCAGCTGTGTGCTCCAGCCCTCCCTTGCCTCACCCGCTGGATTCTTTTCCTGTTGGATGTGGCCCGGGATGGCGCTGTGTTCTCCAGCAGGGCAGGGTGACCTTGGCATCCACAAAGGGAGAGGCTTTTGGGGACATCTCTTCAGTCAGTTCATTTCTCATACCCAACCCCCCCTGGGAGGGTGGTGAGGCCCTGGCACAGGGTGCCCCGAGCAGCTGTGGCTGCCCCTGGATCCCTGGCAGTGCCCAAGGCCAGGCTGGACGGGGCTGGGAGCAGCCTGGGACAGTGGGAGGTGTCCCTGCCCATGGCAGGGGTGGGGCTGGATGGGCTTTAAGGTCCCTTCCAACCCAAACCACCCCAGGATTCTGTGGCTGCAGTGCTGGGAGTGCCATGGCACCTCCCAGGCAGCTGTTGGGGACAGGGAACAGCCTGGCCAGAGGGGCCCAGCCCTCTCCATCAGCCATGAAGCCATCCCAGCCAGGAGGGACGTGGCCTTTCCCTGCCCAGTGCCGGCACCGCGGGGCTCAGCTGGGCCCAGGAGGCTCCGGGCTGTCCTTGGGGAAGGCACTGAGCTGTTCCGTGCCGAGCGCTCCGTGCTGAGCATCCCGGCTATATTTAGGGAGGAAGAGGAAGCACTTGAGTCCCAGCTGCACATCCCCTGACAAGGGTTAGATCAGGCACAAGGAGTCCATCACGTTTAGTTCCTTCCTGCCTCAGTCCTTCGGAGAGTGGGAGCTGTCCTTGCGATCCAGCGTCCCGCACCCAGGGACAGCATCACAGGGAACACCCAGCTTGGGGGCAGAAGGTCACAAAGAGGTGGAACGTCCCGGGATCTGCAGCAGAGCGGGGATGGGGTGGATTCCAGGTGTGGGCGAGGTGTCCCCAGGTGTGGGCGAGGTGTCCCCAGGTGTCTCAGCAGCCAGCCAGCCTCCCTAGAGCAGGTGTGAGCACGGAATGGTGGAATTCCCGAGGGTTTCCCCCTTTCCCTTGTCTCCTGCCGGCAGGAAGGTGGCTCTGCAGGGCTGGATGTGTCAGCGATGGAAAGCTGCTCTCCGTTGTGCTGAATAACCCGGCGTTCATCCCTGGGAATGGGAGCTGCCCTGCCCCCGCCGGCAGCGCGGCTGGATTAAAAACCCCAAATCTGCCATAATGAATTTCCCTTGGAATAACTCCCCGGGATTAGTGGGATCAGCGCAGGGGCCGTGGGCTGTGGCACTGCTCGGCTCGGCTCAGGGCCATTTGGGTTGTCCCACCCTTGGGGAACCCAGAGCAGTGAATCCCATCTCCAGGCACTCCGTGTGCTGCCTCTGGAGCTGTTCCCTGACACCTCGGGTTGCTCCTGAGCACGGGCTGGAGGCACTGGGTGTGGAGCTGCAAGGCTGCTGCCTGTTCCCGTCTAAAACTGGTGGGGAGGTTGGTGCTGGCAGCTGTTCCCAGATCCCGTCTGCCGAGCTGCTGAGGGATTTAAGGCTCAGTTGTTCCCAGGGCTGTGTCCCTGGTCTGGTTTTCCTTCAGCCCCATGGACTGGGATGTGGAGAGGGGCAGCTGTGTGTGCCTGGTGTCCCACTGCTTGTGGGATCAGAGTCAGAGAATGGTTTGGGTTGGGAGGGACCTTAAAGCCCATCCAGTGCCACCCCTGCCATGGGCAGGGACACCTCCCACTGTCCCAGGCTGCTCCCAGCCCCGTCCAGCCTGGCCTTGGGCACTGCCAGGGATCCAGGGGCAGCCACAGCTGCTCTGGGCACCCTGTGCCAGGGCCTGCCCACCCTCCCAGGGAACAATTCCTTCCCAATATCCCATCCATCCCTGCCCTCCTTCCTCTTAAGGCCATTATTCCCATTTCTTGCCTCACCTGCAACTTAAAACCAGCTCAATTCCTTCCTAAAGCCTCAGGTTGGGACGATAATTCAAAAGGAGAAGTTTGTAGGGTTTTGCCAAGCCTGTGACCCTGTTCAGAGCAATTTCTCCACAATATTTCTCCTTGTTTTGCTGAGTGGCTCCAGTTCAGTCACTTCCCCGTCAAACAAAGGGAGCCTTAAATAACTGGGAGCCTTAATGAGGTGAGAAACCGGGGTCATAATTCTGGGAATGATTTGTTTGTCCTGGAGAGCTGGTGCTGGCAGGGGGTGGCGTGTGCTGTGTTTGATGGCAGCCTGCGGGAAGGTGGAAAAGCTGCTGCTTTATTCCAGGGCTGGGCTGTCCTCGGAGGGGAATGGAGGAGTTCAGGGTGGAGCCATCCAGGTCACTTTCCAGGAGCCTTTCTGACTCCGTGCCCAGGCTGCTGGGCGCAGGGATCCGGGGCTGCAGCCACCTCTGGGCTGGGATCTCATTCCCGGCTCCCACCCGGACCTGGCGTCACCTCTGCTCTGTCCCCTCCTGCTCCAGCCCCCGCGGGCCCTCCCAGCCCGGGATGTTCCGTGATGCCAGGCCCAGCAGCCCTGGGAAGCCCCAGTTCCTGCTCAGGTGATCCCAAGTGGGTCGGGCACGGAGGGAGCGGGGCCCATCTGCCGTTCCCGGCCTCCAGCTGCTGCTGTGGGACTGGAATTCCAGCAGCTGGGAAAGGCCAGCTCAGGGGGTGTCTGCCTGTCCCTCCGGACAGGCCGGATGTGTGACCCCCCAGAGGTGGGTGTGGATCACAGGCGGTCCTCTGGGAACTGGGGGCTGTTCTGGGGTCTGCAGGTGGCTCAGGTCACTCCAGGGACATCCCAAATGTGAGAGGAAAGTCCAGGGATGCTGGGGGTTCATGGCCAGTTGTGGCCAGGGGAAGAACTTGAAGGAATGGATTTTTTGGGGGATTTTTATATTTTTAAATATATTTTTTTAATATGTATTCTGTGCTATAAAACCTTTTCTATAAGGGATAAATGTCTCCTTTTTGTGTACAAGGATATATATAAAATACACATTATTTATGTCCTCTTGGGTATTTTATACAGATACATCAAATATTCTTCCCTGGGAGGCTCTGGCACAGGGTGCCCAGAGCAGCTGTGGCTGCCCCTGGATCCCTGGCAGTGCCCAAGGCCAGGCTGGACAGGGCTGGGAGCAGCCTGGGACTGGGAGCAGCTGGGAGCAGTGGGAGGTGTCCCTGCCCATGGAATGGGATGATCCCTAATGTCCCTTCCCGCCCAAACCATCCTGGGATTCTCTGAAGAGCTGTAAAAGAATACATATAAATACCCTTTATTTTATATTTATCTCTTCCCATACATCCATGTGAACATTCCCATCTCTCAGACTGATGGATCTCACTGTGTTTTGGTGCTGAGTGATGCCAGCAGCTACCAGAGGGTCCAAAGGAGAGGAGAATTCCTATCTCGGATTTCCTCCTCCAAACGTTCCCAGCAGACCTGGGATGCATTTCCACCGCTGCCCTGCGGGGTCCCCGTGCCGGCTGAGCGCTCTCCAGTGGGAGCTGCCCCGGCTGAGGGGCACAGGCTGCAGGGATCCCTGGAAACTTGGGCGTTTCCGTGGACATGTGGGTGTGGGATTAAAAGTAACCAAGCGAAATGAATTAAATTAGAACTAACCCAGCGAGCCCTGGGTGCAGAGCCCCGCTCCAGTGCTGTTCCTGGGCTGCCAGGGAAAGGATTTCATGGAAAACCAGGAAAACCAGGCTGAGGGGGTCCTGGGGATAACTCAGAGATGGGATTTCTGCTCAGGAATGACAATAAATGGATGTAGGACTGAGTGGGGGTTTAACTCCCTCTGCTTCCTGCTCAGGACTGCAGGGATTGGGATCTCTGCAGGCTGGGAATGCCTAAAAATCCTAAAAGTCTCTGTGCAGCGAGTGTTTGTTTGGTGGCACTGGGGTTTTGTTTGGCTGGTTGTTTTTGGGGAGTGTTTGTGTGGCTTTTGGGTGTGGTTCAGGATTTCTTGTGGGGGTTCTTTTGCATTTGTTTGTGGGTTTGGTTTGCTTTGAGGGGAGTCTTCATTTGGTTTGGGTTTTTCTGGTTGGTTTTGGCGAGTTTGGGTTGGTTTGGCGTTTGGTTGGCTTTGGGTTTTTTTGTTTGATTTGGGGTTTTTTGCTTGGTTTTGGTTTTTTTAAGGTTTCTTTTTTCGGGGGAGGGATTTGGGGTTTTTTCCTGGTATTTCATTTGGGTTTGGGTTTTTTTCCCTGTTTTAGGATGTTTGGTGTTGGGGAGTTTGGACTTTTGGGGGAATTGTGTTGTTTTACTTTTGTTTATTGCGATTTTGGGGGTTGCTCCTTTTGGGGGAGCTTTGTGGGTTTTTCCTGTGGTTATTTTTGTTTGGTTTGGAAGGGGCAGGTTTTGTTAGTTTGTTCTGGGTTGGGTTTTTTGTTTGTGGTTTTTTGTGGGGCTGCTTCCCCTGCTGGCCACTGATTGTTATTTCTGGTGATCTTTAAAGTTACGTGTAAAACTGCTGGATTTAACCATTAAATCCCATGCATCCCCCAGGGAAAATCCATCTGTTGGACCAGGTGTCCATTCCAGGACTTTGTATCCTTGAATCCCTCAACGGGAGGAGAGGGAACGGCCTCAGGCTGGGCCAGGGGAGGCTCAGGGTGGATATTGAGGAATATCCCTTCCTGGAAAGGGCTGTCCAGCCCTGGCACAGCTGCCCAGGGCAGGGGTGGAGTCCCCACCCCTGGAGGGGTTTAACAGCCCTGTGGATGTGGCCCTTGGGGACGTGGGGCAGTGGTGGCCTTGGCAGTGCTGGGGGTGGTTGGACTTGGTGATCCTGGAGGATTTTTCCTACCCCACTGTTTGTAGGATTCTCACCAAAGAGGAGCCGTGGCAGCCCCAAAGCTCTGGGGTCCCTCCCGCTGCTCCCTGAGCTCCCCAGGGATCCTGGAGGGCAGCACAGCTCCGAGGAGGGGAGTTTTCCATCAGGGATGGGCTCTGTGCTTCCCGCCCTGGAGGGATGGGGTCTGCCAGAGCCACCACAGCCTCTCCCCTGCTCTGCTCCGCTCTCCCATGTTTAGTCCTTCCCTGAAAATCCCCTGGATGTTTGTGGCACAGGAGGAGCCTCCTCGTGTCAGCGGGGTCGGCTCTGAAGGAAACACAACATCACCCCTGGTAGGACAGACTGGTTTTAGCTGCCTTCCGTGCCTCAGCATTCCCTGTGTCACATCCCTGCCTCTCCCTGGTTTATCCTGTGGGATACACCTGGGGTTGTTTCCCAGCAGTGCTGGTGTTTGGGGGAATGTGGTGAATGCTCCTCCTGGGCCGGCCTCAATCTGTGCCATGTCCCCACCCCCCGAAACTGCTCGTGCAGATGTGTTGGTAAGGAAAGGCATCTGGGGCGTGGCTCTTCTCCTTCAGGAATGTTGGTGGATTTTGGAAGCAGGGGCTGCCCCCACTGCAGAGAGTGCAGCTGCCAAAGAGAACTGACAGAAGTGTCCTGGTCAGGGCCAGTCCTGGGAGCTCAGGGGCAAAGGGAGGGCTCAGCCAGGCCCTGGAGGTGCTCCCAGGGGGCCTGGCTCTCCATTTAATCCCAGATTCTGATTGGATGTATGGGTAGGATGTATGGATATATCCCAGCTGGATGTATGGATATATCCCAGTCTGGGTGTACAGATATATCCCAGTATGGATGTATGGATATATCCCAGTTGGATGTATGGATATATCCCAGTCTGGATGTATGGATAGATCCCAGTATGGATGTACGGATATATCCCAGCTGGATGTATGGGGCTATCGCAGCTGGATGTATGGATATATCCCAGTCTGGATGTATGGATATATCCCAGTATGGATGTACGGATATATCCCAGCTGGATGTATGGGGCTATCCCAGTATGGATGTATGGATATATCCCAGTATGGATGTATGGATACATCCCAGCTGGATGTACGGATAGATCCCAGCTGGATGTACGGCTAGATCCCAGCTGGATGTACGGATAGATCCCGGTCCGGGGCAGGGGTGTGCCTGGGCCGGAGCCCAGGGCCCCGGGAGCTCCGAGGGAAGGCCCCTGCGCCCCCCAGAGCCGAGCAGAGCCCTCGGGGAGGGGATTCCCCTCGCAGCCCAGCCCGGGCAGCCGCAGGAGCTGTGACATTCCAGGACTGCAGCTGGGAGGGGAACCCAGGGAGGGCTCGCAGCCGTTTGTCCGTGGATTTATCAGCCCAAAGGGCTCCACAGGCGGTGCACAATCCCCTAAAACCCTGCCCGCGTTAGGCTGGGGCCCCAGGGATGTTTGGGGTTGGCTCCCCTGTTACACGGATGCTGTGAAACTGCTTTGAGCCTTAAATCTTTTGTCACCCATGGAATGATCCCAAAACTGTTAAATCCAGGCTGCACATCTTGTGGGCAGTTGGGGCTGTTCTTCCCCTTCTGTGTTTGGGAGCGATTGCTCGGCAGGAGCCGTTTGTCCCCGTGACGCCCCTGCCCCTGTGGGGCCGTGGTTTGTGGCACTAAAATGGTGATTATTGATTGGGCTGCTTTGGGATGCACCCCAGGCTGGTTGTTCTGGTGGGAATGGGGTCACAGGATCATGGAGTGGGTTGGGTTGGGAGGGACCTTAAAGCCCATCCAGTGCCACCCCCTCCACAGGCAGGGACACCTCCCACTGTCCCAGGCTGCTCCGAGCCCTGTCCAGCCTGGCCTTGGACACTGCCAGGGATCCAGGGCCAGCCACAGCTGCTCTGGGAATTCCATCCCAGCCCCTCCCCACTCTCACAGGGAACAATTCCCTCCCAATATCCCATCCAACCCTCTGGCAGTGGGAAGCCATTCCCCCTTGTGCCCTAAAGGGTTTGGGGTTTGCTGAGTGTTCACGAATCAAACCTGGAGGGAGCAGAGTTTGGTGTGAGGTGTGACCCTGGCACCTTCCCTGCCCTGGGAGGGAGCTCGGCTCTCCAGAGCCCGGCTCCTCTTTGGGATCGGGATTTTCCCTTTGCGGGTGACACGGTGCCTCCCCTGCCATTGCTCTCCTGGTGGCCTCACACACATCCCCACCCTGGCACAAGAAAAATGAGCTTGGGCACCTCGATTTATGGCAGGACCGGTTGCCAGGGCTGTGACTCTGCAGTGTCCCCTCCCGGCCCCGGCTCCGGCAGGGACGCGCTGTGATTCCATGGGCAGGGATGGAGGAGCCTCGGCCACGGCTGCCTGCCGAATTTCGGGGCTGTCAGCAGATTTTCCACCCAAAAAAGCTTTTAGCTCTCAGGCACAAAGTCAAGTGCCACTTGAAATGCACAGCCATCAAGTTTGGGGGAAAAAAATCCACAATAACTAAGGAGCCGGTCTGTTTTCCCTCTTTTTTTTGGATGAAATGCGTAATAAGCTCTTAGCTGAGATAAATCCTAATTGAGGCTTCAGCCAAGGCTGGGGCTCAGTGAGCAGAGCAGCTCTGGGAGACAAATGCAGCTCCAGCTTGTCAAAGGGAGCCATTCTTCACACGGGAAGAGGATTTGAGTCATTAAACCTCTTCATCTGCCCCGTTCCCAAGCACGGCCCTCCTGCCCCTTTCCAGAGGCTCCCAAATCCAGCCCAGTCCTTGGCACGTGGCTCTGCTGCTGCTCCTGGGCCACTGTCCCAGGCCGGAGTCGCAGTCCCACGCTCGGGGTTGGGGTCACCTTGGCAAGGTCCCTCCTCGAGGGGCAGCTGGGTGTGGCCCCAAATCCACACCTTCCCCCGGGGCTCTCCCAGCTCCCCACACCGAGGGATTCCCATGGAAGTGTCGGCTGGCACGGGCAGAAAGCCTGGGAAGGCTCTGGGAAGTGTTTTAGGAGCCTCCCTCCAGGACGGTGGGGCTGAAGTGTGGGAGGATCTGGTACTTTGGAGGCTCCAGCGAAGCATCCACCAGTGCAGCCCTCATGGAGATCATCCCAGGATCCTGGGGTGGGATGGGATGGGATGGGAGGGACCTTAAAGCCCATCCAGTGCCACCCCTGCCATGGTCAGGGACACCTCCCACTGTCCCAGGGTGCTCCAGGCCCCGTCCAGCCTGGCCTTGGGCACTGCCAGGGATCCAGGGGCAGCCACAGCTGCTCTGGGCACCCTGTGCCAGGGCCTCCCCACCCTCCCAGGGAACAATTCCTGCCCAATATCCCATCCAGCCCTGCCCTCTGGCAGTGGGAAGCCATTCCCTGTGTCCTGTCCCTCCATCCCTTGTCCCCAGTCCCTCTCCAGCTCTCCTGGAGCCCCTTTAGGCCCTGGAAGGGCTCTGAGCTCTCCCTGGATCCTTTCCCTTTCCAGGTGAGCACCCCCAGCTCTCCCAGCCTGGCTCCAGAGGGGCTCCAGCCCTGGGAGCAGCTCTGGGGCCTCCCTCTGGACCTGCTCCAAGAGGATGAGGTCGTTCCAGTGCTGAGAATTCCAGAGCTGGAAGCAGATCTGCCGGGGGGCACGTATCACAAGGGCAGACTAGAGGTGGAGAATCAATTCCCTGCTGCCTCTGGGTATTTCTCCACCCGAATTCCCTTTGTTTCCCTATTAAAGCTGTATCCCACAGGAGCCTCGGGATGGTTTCACCCTGCACCTCTCTGTGGTGCAGAGTTAACAAAGCACCGGCTGGGAGCCCGGTTCCTCCCCCCTGGGCTGGGTTTGGTGCTCCCTGCCCCTTCACAGGTTCCTCCCCCCTGAGCTGGGTTTGGTGCTCCCTGCCCCTTCACAGGTTCCTCCCCCCTGAGCTGGGTTTGGTGCTCCCTGGCTCTCCCCAGCCCCTTCACCGTTCCCTTTGCTGCAGTTCCAGGTGGATGGCGAGTGGAGGACCTGGATTGACTACGGCCGGTTCCAGGAGCTGGTCAGGGAGCGCGAGCGGAGCGGCGGCGCCAGGACCTTCACAGCGGCCGAGTACACGGCCAGGACTCCTCCCTGGGCCCTCTTTGGGGCCAGGGAACGGGGATTCGACCCCCTGGATGTGAGATTCCAGCGGAAGAACAAGGCACGGGACATCTCGGGGTGCTGAGGGCTGGGGCTCGCTGCACCCTGGGCTTCCCAGGACTCCACTTGGGGCTGACACTGGTTTTGGATTCATCCCCTGGATCATCCCGGTGTCTGAGAAGGGGGTCAAGCCTGGATTTCACCCTTCCCTCCTGTTTTTAGGGCTTCCTGGATGCAAATATTGATAACGTTCTTATCTCGAGACAAATCAGAACTGGTTCAGCAGCACTGGGGGGGCAGCGCTGGGGTCTCCTCAGTGGGGAATGTTGGGGGTGGGATATGGGGCCAGAGGGTCCTTTGGACTCCTGTGCAAGGAGAGCCTGGCAGCAAAACATTCCACATCCCTAAGGAAAAATGCCAGGGGATTTCAGCCCCACAGGGCTGGATCAGGGCAGGTGGGGCCGCAGCCAGACCTGGATCCAAAACCTGAGCCCTGCTGGGAGCGTCATTTTGGGGCCTTCATTCGGGTTTAGGTATTTTGGACACTGGTGCCATTTCCTGTAAAACCCCGTTCCCAAGAAGCCAAAACTTGGGAATGGTGTCACAGCACCCTGTGGATACCAGCTGTAGCTTCTGGTACCTCTCCAAGGATCTTCCAGCCTCGTGGCTTTGGGAATGACGTTCAGGAGCAGTTTTATCCCATCCCAGCAGCCCTGAACAACAGGTCCAGTCCTTCAGAGCCCTGTCAGGCTCCAGCAGGGTGTGCCTGGTGTCCAGCAGGGTGTGCCCTGTGTCCAGCTGGGTGTGCCCAGTGTCCAGCAGGGTGTGCCTGGTGTCCAGCTGGGTGTGCCAGTGTCCAGCGGTGTGTGCCTGGTGTCCAGCGGGCTGTGCCCGGTGTCCAGCTGGGTGTGCCCGGTGTCCAGCGGGGTGTGCCCTGTGTCCAGCAGGGTGTGCCCAGTGTCCAGCAGGGTGTGCCTGGTGTCCAGCGGGCTGTGCCCGGTGTCCAGCTGGATGTGCCCAGTGTCCAGCAGGGTGTGTCCCATGTCCAGCTGGGTGTGCCCAGTGTCCAGCTGGGTGTGCCCCGTGTCCAGC
>VZRQ01004703.1:74136-91794 GCA_013397975.1 Machaerirhynchus nigripectus | reverse complement strand
TTTAAGGTCCATTCCCACCCAAACCATTCTGGGGTTCTGGGATTCCTTGTGGATGGGTTCTGCCTCAAGGATGTGTTTCCACCTTCTCCCCATCCCATCTCAGGATAAACTTAAGCCCCTCAGGAGCTGCTGGGATGAGAGGATGCCTCACCCAGGCATGGGGAGTCAGACCCTCAGTGCCCCCAGTGCCCCCAGTGCCCCCAGTGCCCCCAGTGCCCAGTGACTGGGGATATCTTCCAAATTCAAAATTTTAAACCAAAAAAATCCCCATGTCTTCAGGACAGGCCGAGGTCAATGAGAAGGTTTGCAAGGAATTATTCCAGCCAAAAAAAAAACCCCAAACAAACCCTTGAAAAAATTCAGAAAGCAGCAATTACTCCTAAAAAAGGTGCTGAAATCCTGATGGGAGAAATCCTCCATCCCCTCCCTGTCTCTGTGCGCTGTTTTTTAGGGACGCTGATAACAACATAATCCTCACCTCCGGGGCACCATCTGGGAGCTCAAGCAGTGCTAAACTCCCTCCCTGTGCCAGGGCCCGGGCTCAGCTCAGCTCTGAAATCACCTCGGTGCTGAGCACGCCCTGGCTGGCGAGCAGGGAAGCGCCGCAGCCGGCGATAAGCGGCTGTTAAACGAGCCCGGGCTGCCTTTCCCAGGCAAACTGAGCCTCCTGACAAATGATCCCCATCTCCTGAGCCCCAGCGATTCCTGCCCGGGCCGGGCCGGGGGAGGGCGGCACTGCAGCCCCTCTGGAAGGTTGGTCCCACAGAATTACGGGAATGGGACGTGGGTGGGAAGTTCTGCAATGAAACGGGTCTGGTGCAGCCTGGCCATGGGGATCCTGAACTCGGGAATGTCCCTGAGGGGCTGGAGCGTGTCCAGGGCAGGGAACGGAGCTGGGAAGGGGCTGGAGCCCCAGGAGCGGCTGAGGGAGCTGGGAAAGGGGCTCAGCCTGGAGAAAAGGAGGCTCAGGGGGGCCCTTGTGGCTCTGCACAAGTCCCTGACAGGAGGGGGCAGCCGGGAGAGCTTTGGCCTCAAGCAGCTCCAGATTCTGTTCCCCTTCCTCTCCAGGGCACATCCAGGTGCCCGGTGGGTTTCGGGGAGCTGGGGGCTCCCATTCTCTCTCAGCCCCTCTGGACTGGGGGCTCTTCCCATCACAGCTCAAACCACGCTGGGGCTGGCAGCCAGAGCAGTGGGGATGGATTTTTTTTGAACCTGGAGGTTTCACTTGGACTTTTGTTTTATTTGCTTATTGCCCAGGCTCAGGCTGGGCAGGTGAAACCTCAACCCCTCTTTTGTCTTTCTGATTGACCCCCACCACACCCAGGCAGTGAGCCAAGGGCTGCTTCTGCCTGCTCAGCCACCAGCACGGGCTGCTGGCAGCGTTGGGGTGATGGATTTGGCACAGAGTTGTCTTCCTCAGGGAATGGGCACGGCCCCGAGGCTGCCAGAGCTCCAGGAGCATTCGGACAGCGCTGCCAGGGATGCCCAGGGTGGGGTTGTTGGGGTGTCCTGGGCAGGGCCAGGGGCTGGGCTGATGATCCCGGTGGTGATATCCTCCAGCTCAGGATATTCTGTGACTCCGGTTCTGTGACTGAGATGCCGCAAAAGGAAGCACCTGCAGCTCCTTCCTCAGGGGCTGGCTGGCCCAGGGTGCCCATTAAACCCCCAGGAACTCCCGCAGCCCGAGCTGCTCCCGGCCCTTTGTGCCTCTGAGTGACACCAGCAGCTCCTGCTGGCAGCAGGGTTTTTCCCTCTGTCTGAACAGCTCTGCAGACTGAGATCCCAAACTTTCACCCAGGGAGGGGCAGTTCTGTGGGAATGCTGGCAGGAGTGACCTGCTCCACACACAGAACAGGGCTCCAGCTCACACCGGCTGCTTCCTTTGCACGTTCGTGCTGAAACCACTTGAACTACGAGCAGTGCTGGATAAGCTCAGAAAGCTTCGTAGGAAAACCAGTGTGAGACCAAAAATGAGCGTTCACATTGTTTAGAGATCCGATACTATTTTTTATTAAAGTATTCAGTATTTTCCAGGCTGCTTGCAGACTGGCCTCACTCCTGCTTTGGTAACACAGTGTGAGGTTCTGATGTTTCTTACCTCCCATCTAAAGCCTTCAAAGCCCATCTGTGAGGCCCCCGGGCTGTGCTGGGGGCGCTTTGTGCTCCTTGTTCTCTGTTTTCTGTGCCTGGAGGCCCTGGAGATCCCAAACCTCCTGCACAGAGCAGGGCCAGCTCCTCCCTCCCTCCCCATAGCATTCCCTGGGAAAGGTGGGGAATGGTCACCCATGACCAGGGAATGGAATTCCCTGGGTGGGGGAAGGTCTGGCTCCGGTGCTGCCTCAGTCCCTGCAGGGTTTTGTGACCTGGACAAGGCCCCGGAGTGACCGGGTGTGACCCCACTGCTGACCGTGAGGGAGGAGCCTCCAGAGGTGCCTTCCATCCCAAAATACCCGGGGATCATTCCATGTAAGAGCTGAGCTTTGCCCTGGGCCATCCCAAATGTCCAGCTCCTGCTTCCCACCCTGGCTGGCCACCGACTGGGGGGCTTGTTCCCTGTCCCAGAGCGGGAAGCACCGCGTCCCTCCTGCAGCGAGGGCAAACCCGCTCTGCTCTCCGCACCTCAAGGCCGCCAGAGCAGGACCCTGTTACCCCCTTTCCCACTGGCTCTTCCTGTGGATTTGGGGTGGTTTTGGGGGTATCTGTTTTTTTCTTAAAGAGCTTTGAGTTGTTACCCAAAATCCAGCTTCCCCCAAGGCTTTCTGTGTGTAATCAGCAAATGCCACCCGGTGACGTGGGGATGAAGCCATTATGTGTCCTCAGCAAAAACCTCCTCTCCGTCCCCCCCAGGGGAGGAGAGGCCTTCCCTCGGGATTATGGGATTAAGCAGAGGTTTAAAAGGGAGATCTTGCTTTGTTGCTTAAGGAGCTTAATCCGAAATCCCCTCTGAAGTCAGCGGGGCTTTGCAAATGCTGAGTAAGGGATTGGAGCTGATCCCTGCCTGGCCCTCCCGGCCTGGGAGCTCCAGCTGGGATCAGCCCTGGAGCACAGCCTTGGAGCACTCCTGGTGTCCTTTATGGCTGATCCCCCTGCTTTTCTCCTGGGATGTGCCTCGGCACAGCTGGATCCCCCCTGCTCCGGGGATTCCGGCCTTGGGTGGAACTGACAGCCCAAGCATCCCTGATCCATGGGATTTGCCACTGGAAATGGCTGAGCTGCCTCTCAAGGCATCTCCCCCGTGCCTCACCCCGCCCTGGAGAGGTTCCACCACTCCCAGGAGGTCTCCAGGGGTGGTCTGGATGGAGCTGTCCCTGAGCAGATCCCGCTCCACCGATGGCTTTCCCCATTCCAGCCTGTCCATAGTCCCTTCCCAGGGAGGAGAACAGCCAAACATCCACCAGCCAAGGCAAGGTGGAAAATCATGTGACTGATGCATGTACTGNAGTTTGCATTAAGAGCAATTATTTTTATTTTTATTTTTATTTTTATTTTTATTTTTATTTTTATTTTTATTTTTATTGTTAGTTTTATTGTTAGTTTTATTTTCATTTTTATTTTTATTTTTCCGCTCTCCAAGGCACGAGAGCTATGGATGTGCTTGGAAAAAACTCTCTGGGCTCCCAGCCAGCAGAGGAGCTGCTGCTGGGCTGGATCCATCCAGTTCAGGCCAAAGCACCCCAAAAGTGCTGCTGTCCCCTCAGCAGGAGTTTGCCGTGTCCTGCCTCTGAGCCTCTGGGAGCATTTCTGGCCCGGGGGAGGAGCTCTGGCCGTGCGCCTGCCCCTCACTCCGGGGAGCTGCACCCACAGCATCTCCTGGGGAAGGAGGTGGGGATGGCTCTGCCTCCTTCCTCCTCCCAGACAGAGCCCCAGCCCCAGCTGGAGCAGCCCCGGGCCCAGGTGGGAATCCCTCAGCAGCTTCCACCGCTTCAGGAGGGGCAGGAACAGAGCTGGGACACTGGCAGGGCTCTGTCTCCGGTGGAAATCTGGGAGGCTCCACCAAGGGACTGGAGAGCCCTTCCCAAGCTTTCCCTCGTGTTTGTGTTTGCCTTTGAGTTCGTGCTCGCCAGGACGGTCCTGCATCCCAAATAAAGCACTTTTGGGGGGTTGGGGGAGTTTCTGGTGTGTTGAGCTGTCACTGGAGAGCCACAGAGGATTTGGGGTTGGAAGGGACCCTAAAGCTCCACTCTTCCAGCCCTGCCGTGGGCAGGGACACCTTCCACCATCCCACAGCCCCATCCAGCCTGGCCCGGGATGTTTCCAGGGATCCAGGGGCAGCCACCAAACAACAGAGAAATGCAATAGGAACATCCAGGCTGGAAATACTGTCCCCCTCAGTGCCGGGCACTGCTGTGGGGGCAGCTCCAGGGACACCTTGGTGGCCTGTGGGTGCTGGAGCCCCAGTTAAATTCCAGCTGGCAGGTGCAGGGATGGGATCTGTGGCAGCTGTTCCCAGAGATGCTGCTGGGAGTGGGACCAGCACTGCTGGGCAGCACCACAGCTCCTCCCTGAGCATTCCCAAAGCCTGGGAAACGTTCCTGGCAGCTCCTGGCCAATCCCACCCTGTGTGTCACCATGCTGGACACCACCATGTCACCCTGCCCCCTCCTACTGGCCATGTGCTCCTGCCAGAGGAGGCTGCCAGCCCAGGGCAAGGCTCTGGACATTAAAATTTCACGGATATCTCCCGAGGTTCGGTGCAAGGTGTCCAGAGGCTCTCCCTTCCTCCTGCTCTTCCGTGGGAGCAGCGCTCCCAGCAGAGCTCCAGGGGAAGGGCGTGTGAGTGCAAACCAGGGCAAGGCAGCAGGAGAAGAGGAATTCAAGGAGCTCTGCAGCTCCCAGAAGGCTGCCCTGAAAGAAGGCACTAAACTGGGATGAATGATGCATGAGATAAAAGCCTGGGCACGGCAGGGAGGGGGAGGGAAGGGTGGTGGAAATGGGGAAATGGATGAGGGGGACGAGCGGAAGAGCCAGGAAAGCAGGGCTGGCATTTAGCGGGAGCAGCTTCGCGTTTGCAAGGGGAAAAAAAAATAAACCCATGGAACCAAACCAAAAACCTTCTGGTGAAAATTCCAGTGAGCCTCGGGGAGCAGCGTGGAGGGTGGGAGGGTTTGGTGACATGAACGACGTCACTTGGAGCTGTTTTCCGTGTTCCAGAGGGAGGAACAGCTCCAGGAGCCTGCAGGGCCAGGTCCCCCCAGCCAGGCCAGCAAGGGGTGGATCTCCTGCAAATGGGCTCCTCTGGGCTGGGGGAGTGGGAAGGGAGAGGGAAAACAAAGGCAGTGAGAGCCCTCGGGCACCTGGGAATCGTTACATGGAAAACGTTCAATCTCGTGGCTGCTCACGATCCGGATTTCTGGGAGCTTGGGAATCCGTCTGTGTGCAGGAGCACACAGGGCTCCCAAAGCCCCTCTCCTCAGGGGAGGAGCCCGGGGGGGTGGGGACGGGCACAGCGCGGGGGGTTCGGGAGGCAGAGCCGTAAGCTGGTGCTTCGGGAGCTGGGAATGGGAGAGAGGAGGGAGCCGGGGCTGGGGGTGGCCCCGGGCGGGTCGCCCAGAGCCGGTGGTGCCGCTGGGGCGGCCCTGGAGCTGGGGGGAGCTGGGCTGACAAAAGCCCAGCCGGGGCTGGGGCTTGGTTAAAGGGTCTCGGTGCCGGGGAAGGAGCTGCTGGCCCAGGAGGACGGCGAGAGGCAGCGCCCGTCCTTGCCGAGCGCACGGCGCTGTGTCCTCGCAGGGCCGGGCCGGGGCTGTCCGTGCGCCGTGCGGGGCAAGGAGAGGCAGCTCCGGGACGTTCCTCAGCTCCCTCTGCACGGGGCAGGAGCCCATGAACCTCCCCACAAACGCCGGCGCTGCCGGGGCTCCGGGCTGCCCGCGCTCTCAGCGCTTCCCATGCGGACACGGGCCGGCTCCGGAGGCTCCGGGTGCTCCTGGAGGATGGTCCGAGCTCCCTGGGCTCTGCCTGCTGGACCCCGCTGCCCTCGTGTGCTCTGGGCCTGTCCCGGTGTGCTGCGGCCGAGGAATGGATCCAGACAAAGCCCTGCTATGAGGCTTTAAACCCTCGGCCTGGATTCATCCCTGCGCCCTCGGTGCTCCCGGGAATTCTGCTGGCCATGGATTTGTTCTGCTGCTGTTAAACCTTGACTACCCAACCCAGGCTTTTGGGAGGAGGGCGAGGGAGAAACCAGCTGCAGGAGCTGGGTCTACCTCTCCCCTCTCCGGACCACCCCGCTGGGCTTTTCCAAACCCTCCCTGGAGCCGCTTTTCCCACGGACGGTTCAGGGACCCCGGATCCCTGCAGGGCCCCCACCCCGGGGCTGGCTGGGGGTGGTGTTTGCCATTTCATTCCAGCTTTGTGTCCGGGTTTGTGGCACCGGGGAAGGATCCCCAGCGCTGCCTGGTCTCTCCATGGTCCCGAGCCCTGGCCTGTAAATATTAACGACGGGGTTAAGTGGAGTTAAGTGGCTGCGTTAATTATTCATCGGTTCCTCGGGAAGGGAGGGCGGCTGGCGCAGCACGGCTGTACCTTGGTCTGGGGAGAGCTGTGGGGCCCGGCCGGGCTGGGTTTGCCCGGGGGCTCTCTGAGCTTGGTGCTTGGCTGGAGCCGCAGCGCCCCGTGCAGAGCGGCAGGTACGGCCCGTCCTGCACGGATAATGCACGGAAAAGCGAGCTCCCCTCCGAACCCGGCTCCACAGGCGGCTGGAGCCCGGCCCGAGCCTCCCTGCAGCGAGAGCTCCGCTCCCCGATTAACAATGCAAAGCCTTTAGTGCTGGCACTCGTCACCCTGCCGGGGTTTGCGTGAGCTGCGGGTTGGAGCTCCCGTCCAAGGCACAGGGGACAGCCAGAGACCCCCACAGCTGCAGAAGGGGTGCTGAGAGCACAGGGGACAGCCAGAGACCCCCACAGCTGCAGAAGGGGTGCTGAGAGCACAGGGGACGGCCAGAGACCCCCACAGCTGCAGAAGGGGTGCTGAGAGCACAGGGCTGATTCCTGGAGGAGCGGGTCGGGCTCAGTCCCTGCCAGTCACCCTCCCCACTTGTGCTTTGGGGATGCCAGCAGCTTTGGGCAGTTCCCCTTTTTCTGTGCCTTTGCTTGAGCCGTTTTCTGACTTTGCCCTCTGCTCCATTTCTGAGTGAAAACCACGCCAGACCCAGGAAGGTCGGCTTTCCCAAGCTCCCGGTGCCTGTTCTGCACACGGAACTACTGCCTGGGAGCCTCCTTCCCGGGGCTGCTGCTGCGGGTGGAGATGCTGAAGCTGATTTCGGTGCCTGGCCGAGGGTCGAGACCTCCCTTTGCCCGCTCTCATCCGCTCTGAACCGAGGGGCAAACGCCCCCAGCCCTTCCCAGCACAGCCTCCTCTTTTCCTGGGCAACCCAGCTGTCCCAGAAGTGACCTGATCCCCCGGGAACCGAACGGAGCTGAGCCCTTCATCCAGCGCAGCCGGGTTGGATGTGCTCACAGCAGCGGCGACTGAGCCAAAAGCAAAGCCCAGCCCAAGGCCCCGGGGCCGGGAACCAGCCTGGAGGAGTTCCCTGCGTCCCGCTGGATCAGCCGGCGAGGGAGGGCTGCGGTGCTGACCCCGCTCGGAGCTGGCCCTCAGCACCGCATCGATGGGCTGAGGAAAGCTTTGCTGACAGCCTCGCACTGGCTCGGCCCTGAAGTCCAGCAAAACCCGGGGCAAGAGGACAAACACCGATGGAGACTTGGGTTAAAAAAGAGAAATAGTCCTGCTGGCACGTGCAGAGAAGGGAGGAGCCCCCGCCCAGCACAGGAGCCGCTGTGACCACCCCGCCCTGGGCAGCTGGGGCTCCGGGGCAGACGCGTTTCGGGACTTGGATTTAGGGAATTGTCGGTGTCAGCTTTGTGTCCTCCCAAGCACATCCTCCTGTGCACAGCCCAGGGAACATCGCTGCAAAAACAAATCTCTTCCCTGCTTTGAAAGGGGCACCTCAGGTGCTTGAGCTCAGCTGGGAGGATGAGGGGTTTTGCTGCGAGCTCAGCACTGGGACAGCTGTGACTAAAACCCAGGGACAACCAAGTGGGATAACCAGGAGAGGAGAGCCAAGAGAGGGTTAGGGCTGTCCAGGATAACCCAGAGAGTCCTGCTCTCGCTGAGGTCCAGGGCAGCCACCTGAGCTCACCACCTGCTTCCCCAGCCCCACAGTGTCCTGCTGATCCTTAGGGGGGTGACATTTGGAGGGCTCTGGGAGGAATACGGCTTGAAACAGGACTAGACCCTCCCAGCCCCTCTTGGAGAGGTGCAGGGAGCTGGGAAGGACAAAACAGGACCACGAGGAGCCTCCCACCTCCTCACAGGTGCTCTGTGATGGCAGCTCACTGTCCCCATGATGTCACCAGTGGTGGCAGGGGCAGAGGGGTGGCAGCCACGCCCTGGGTGCCCTTGGGAACGTGTGTCCAGCGCCTGCAGCCGGTGCTTGTGGCAGCTGTAAAACCAGGGCGTGCAGCCCTGGCTCACTGCCCCTGACTGCTGCTGCCTGGGAACGGGAGGAGAGGAGAAAATCCCTCGGGAGAGCAGGAAATGGCTCCGCAGGAGCCTCAGAATACACGAGGAGCTCTTGTCCCATCTCTGAAGTGCCACGCCATCAGCAGTGCAGGGATTCTGGGAATGGCAGGAATTCTCCAGGGAAACCTTCACTGTGAAGGACAATTTGGCCTTTTCCCAGCTGGGGCTCCCAGAGGTCGTGGCCAGTCCTTCCTTTGCTGCCCCTTTTAGCCCCTTGCTCTACAGGCTCAGGGCTGGAACCAGCCCGGCTTCTGCTGCAGGAATGATGTCCCTTGGTTTTCCAGCTCCTCTCCTTTCCTGCCCCTGGCCCCGAGCAGGTCAGGGCCCTGCTGAGGCCATGGCTCCAGGAGGGGTGAAAAGCTGGACGAGGTGACCCGTGGTGGCCTTTGCTCTGGGTGGGTGTCACCCCTGCCTGCGCTGGCACTGCCAGCCTGCATCTGCTCAGGCCTCAGGGATGAGTTCGATGAGTTTGATGACTTCAATGAGATTAATGAGATTAATGAGATTAATGAATTCAGTGACCTGGGCTGAGCCGCTGCTCCAGGGCACTCGATGGGAGAGGATCCCAGATGGAGAACCAGGCAAATCTGGGAGTGTGGGGGGATCCCCACGGCCCCTGGAGCGAGCAGGAGCCCAGCCTGCAGAGCACCAAGCGCAGGGAATGCAGCTGAGACAGGAGGTTCCCACCACAGCTCCTGGCCCAGGACACCCCTGCATCTCCCCTTCCAGGACCCCCGCAGGACCCCTGGGTGGGGAGGGGGCTGCAGGGGCAGCTCGGGGGCACTGCTGGCTGTCCCTGGGGCTGAGCCCACGCCTGGCTCCATCCATCCAGGCTCCACCTCCAGCAGAGCCCCAGGGGTGACCGAAGGTGACCTCTCCTCCCTGCGATCCCCCAGTCCCGGCATCCCCCCCGAATCCAGAGCTGCTTTGTGCTGCCTGCTTTCAACTCCTCGCTTCCCAACAGCCTCTCCTCGGTTTTCCAAAGACGGCTCCCATTTTCCCAGCCCTGGGAATGCTGGATCACGGGATTTCCCTGTGCATGGCGTGTTTGCACTCATCGCTTCTGTTCCATTCCTTCTCCGTGCTTTGCTTCCAGGTTTTATTCCGATGCTCCTGCTGTGCCTCGGGAGCTTCTGAGCTCTAATAATGATGGTAGGGGTGATAAAATCAATCATCCTGTGCTACCTGCATGGGCTTGGCTGCTTTCCTGCATTTCTAATGAGAGCTGGACTGGATCTGTTGGGGAGTTTGGACATTTTCCTTTGAGCTCTCCATGTCTGTCACTCCCAAACCCGTCACAGCCCAAACAACTCAGCACGGCCCCGTGGCCACCAGGTGCCATCAGCCGGTCACAAGTGGCTGAGGGTCCTCACTGAGGCTTTTTTAGAGGTGAAATCCCGAGGGGTTGAGGGCTGGCTGTCCAGAGACCCCAGAGTGTGACAGTCACTGACTGAGGGTGCCAAGTCAGCACCAGTGAGCTTTGGGTAACCAGGGTGGAAACACCCAGGAGCTGGGAAGGGGCTGGAGAACTCCTTAGGGAGCTGGGAAAGGGGCTCAGCCTGGAGAAAAGGAGGCTCGGGGGGGCCCTTGTGGCTCTGCACAAGTCCCTGACAGGAGGGGGCAGCCGGGGGGGTCGGGCTCTGCTCCCAGGGAACAGGGACAGGAGGAGAGGGAACGGCCTCAGGCTGGGCCAGGGGAGGCTCAGGGTGGATTTTGGGGGAATTTCTTCACAGAAAGAGCTGTCCAGCCCTGGCACAGCTGCCCAGGGCAGGGGTGGAGCCCCCGTCCCTGGAGGGGTTTAGCAGCCCTGTGGATGTGGCACTTGGGGACCTGGGGCAGTGGTGGCCGTGGCAGCACTGGGGGTGGTTGGACTTGGAGATCTCAGAGGAGTTTCTTAACCACAGTGACTCTGTGATTCTGGGATCTGTGCTCAGAAAAGCCCTCAGGCTGTGGGATTTTTTTTCAACCATCTCTGGCCACAGCAGTTTCCAATTTTACAACAGAAGAGCAGCGAAAATTTGGGAGCAAAATGAATCCTTCAGTGAGCTGCCCTCGCAGGTGGCAGGGGGACACAGCAGGGGTTGATTCTTGTCCAGTTCCATACCAGAAGCCGTGGCTGAGTCACGAACACCATTCCCAGAGCAACAGTTTGGGACTGCAGCCGTGTCCTCCCTGCTCTGCTGGAAATGATGGATTGGAGGTGTTCTATCTTCACCTGGACACACAAAAATATGGAGTTTTGGGAGGCTGATGGGCTGGCTGGTGAGCTCAGGATGGAGCTTTATCCATCACAGCCCTGGAACTCCTGGCTCTGGGTCCTGTGTGCTTGGAGAGCCTGGCACAGCCAGCCCTCCCCTCACACCCCAGGTGCAGCAGGAATTCTCTGACCAAGCTCCCCCTGGCCAAGTGTGAAGACAAAACCTTTGAGAGCTGAGGGGATTTGCTCCGTGTCCAGTGGAGGAAGTGGCAGGAGAAGGAATATTCTGATTTTTCCCTCTCCCTTCAGTGTTCCAAAGACAGGACGAAGGAGGCATCAAGGCCTTACAGCTGCCGGGAGAGTGTTTTCAAGCCTGGCTTAAAAAGAATGGAAAAACCCATCCCTCAATCCCTTCCTGCAGCTTCCAAGCCCTCAGGCGCCCCAGGATTTATGAAGCAGCACGTTTGTGGTGGGTTCAAGTGCCTGAGTCCTCCGGAGCGTCTCTGTTCATTCTGGATTTTTGGGATCAGGGAAGGAAGCCCTGGCAGGAACCGGGACAAGGGGGAGAACTGCACTGAGCCAGCTCCGAGCCAGCGCCAGCCAAAGTCCTGGAGACCCTGAACTGAGGCACATTTGATTCTTCTCTGCTTACTTTTGCCCTCTGTGCCCCTCCTGGTGCTGCACAGCTGCTGTTCCTGCAGGATGGAGCCTCCTGAGGAAATCCGGGACCATGGATGGGCTGAGGGCTGTTCTCCCCCTGGGCAGCACTCCCGGCTCCACACACCCAGGGCAACGCTGGAGGGTGTCCAGGGGATTTTTGGAGGGGTTTAATAACCCCCTTAGGATGTCCCATTGGAGAGGGGATGATTGGGAACGTGGCTGAGGGAGCAGGAGCTTCCCTTTAGGAATTTGGTGTGGAGCTCCCGGGGTGCTGGCGCTGGGCTGAGCTGGCTTTGGGAGAGAAGAGTGAAGGGGGACTGTCCCTGCTGGACAGCCCTGGACAGAGCATCCCTGGGTACCCTGGGCCTTTGCCAGGGATGGGCCAGAGGGTCCCTGGGAGGAGAAAATGCCTGGATGAATGGATGTGGAAATCGGAGTGGAAGGTAGAGGCTGTGCTGCCCGTGCCCTGGGCTGGGAATAAGAGATCAGATGGATCAGGAAAAGCTTCCTGGGCTGCAGGAATGGAATGGAAAGGGAAAAAAACCCATCAGTGGAGGGGTTTAGCTGTTCCTCCTTGCTGGGAACCAGGCAGCACCCCAGGGAGCCTCTCCTGGCAGCTGATTCACTGAGGGATAAAAACCAGCTGGGCCCTGGAGCCAGGGGCTGTGCCTGGATCCCTCCCTGGACACCCCTCCTGAGGATCAGGGCTCCAGAGTGGCCTTCCCCAGCCCTGCCCCCTCCTGTGCTCCCCAAACCCTTCCCTGGTGTCACTGCTGTGCTGGGCAGCCCCTGTTCTGCACCGTCCCTTGGTGCTTTGGCCCTGGTGCACAGGGCAGGGCTGGCCAGGGCCTGGGGCTCCCTGCCACTGCTTCCTCTCCTTCCCCAGGTTTGAGGAGCCCGTGTCCACAGCCCACTCCTTGAGCCCCTCGGGACCCCAGCTGGCGTTCCTGCCCTCCCCAGGCTCCCAGGCAGCCCCTGCCCGGTGCCAGGCTGTGCCAAGCCTCGCAGCCCCGCTCCTGCTCCGGTGCCTCTGCGGCCAAACCCGGCCGTGCCCGCCTGCAGAAATGGGGCACAGCTCCCAGTCTGCCTCCAGTCCCACTCCTGCAGCAGCTCAGGTTCCTGGGAGGGGTCTGCAGGAGCCTGGCCAGGGGCTTTGGGAGATGCTGGTCATGCTGAGGGACTTCAGGGTGCAAACCTCCCGTCCTCGGAGCCCCAGCTGTGTTAGAGGTACTTAAATATCCTGAAGTCAGGGTCTGCAGCTCAGAGCTCGCTGGCAGCCCATGGGAATTAAAGTCCTGCATAAAAGGCAATTTAAGCTTCCTAAACCACCCTTGAATGTGCCTTTACTTGCACCTTTATTGCTGTTGCCCTGGACCTTCCATGGCTCATTTTCTTTTCTGCCTCTCCCGGCATCTCCAGGCCCTGGTGTTGAGATGGCCCACCATCTCATCTTGGGTGTTCATGATTTCCCTCCCAGCATCAAGTGCTGCAGTTCCTGAGCAGCCTGGTCCCTCGCTCTCCTTCCCACCACCATTCCATCAAATATTCCTGCTCCCTTTGGCTCCCTGCACTTTATATCCTGAGTCCAGCTGCAGCCCGGGCCAGGCCCCAGCAGCCCAGGAGCTCCGTGCTGGGACTCCAGAAATCAGGGAACGTTTCTGGAGCCGAGGCATAAAACGCTGGGGGTTTTCCCCGCTCCCCTGAGGCTTTTCCAGGAGAGGTTTTTCAGCCAGGTGTGGGTGCCGAGGTGGTTTGGGGGTGCTGGGACACAGCTCCTCCCAATTCCTCTGCTCCCGGAGGGATCGACAGCCCCGGCTGGCAAACCCCAGCTGCCTCTGGCAGTGCTCCATCATTTCGATCTGGATTTTGACACCGTGTCTCTCTCTCCTGTCCTAACAGAATGGGAAAGGAAATTGCATGTATTTGAACAAATCACAGCCCTCTGACAGGAGTCAGGAGCAGTTCTAACGAAGCGGATTCATTCCTGTCTCATCCCCCAACTGGCAAATTTAGCTTGACTTTGTCCCTTTAAATGACAGAAATCTGTGATGTCACATCCAACGCTCCATCAGCGTCTGTAATGCCATCAGTCACAGCAGCAGTAATAGGACACAGATATTCTTTTAATGATAAATGGCTTCTATCATCCTGGAAAAGATCCCGCCTTAAATGGATTGAGGTCGTGCGAAAAAGTTCCTTTGGATTAGTTGGGGGATTTTTTTTTCAGTTTAACTGAAGTGAGGATTGAATTGGCTCGGGAATGATGCTCGCGGTGGGAGAGAGGGAGGGAAGAGCCCCTCTCCGGCCGGAGCGTGCAGCAGAGGGCACTGCTCGCTGGCACATCCCGCGCCCGCCGGGACCGGGGCGAGCCCTGCTCCTGGCCAGCGGCCGGGCTCCGTCCCCGGCCGGCCGTGCTCAGGGTGTGACCTCAGCACACAGCCTCGGCCCGGCCCGGTGCCGGTGCCCGGCTCCCGGCGGGGATGGAGCACGGTGCCAGCTGCTCCTCGCTCCCGGGGCTGTGCCGCCCTGGGCTGGGGCAGCCAGACCCCTCCGGGCTTCTGAGGTCCTTCCCCACCCTGAGCCGCTCTGTCCCATCTCTCACCCACCGGAGCTGCTGCCTCCAGCAACGGGAGGCATTTTCTGGGGAGAAGCGTTCCTGCTCCGACCCCGGCTGCGGCACAGCATCCTCGAGAGCTGCAGGGACGGTGCTGAGCAGGGGCTGCTGTGGGCCCTGGGTGCCACCTGGTCAGCGCTGAGCTCTGCTCTGGGACAGGGACAGGGACCAGGGAAGGGCTGGAGCTGTGCCGGGGAGGGTCAGGCTGGATATCAGTTCTTCCCCCAGAGGGTGCTGGGCACTGCCCAGGCTCCCCAGGGAATGGGCACGGCCCCGAGGCTGCCAGAGCTCCAGGAGCATTTGGACAGCGCTGCCAGGGATGCCCAGGGTGGGGTTGTTGGGGTGTCTGTGCAGGGCCAGGGGCTGGGCTGGGTGATCCCTGGGGGTCCCTTCCAACCCAAGCTGTTCTGTGATTCCATGACTGGGACTGTTCTCTGCATTCACTGCCCTCAATCCATTTTCATTTGGTGCCTTCTCGTTTCTCAGGGTGCCCCTCACAGGAACAGCCCCAGCTTCAGGATTTGTTTCCCTTTCATTTCTTACAAAGTTCCTTTTTTTTGTCTGTTTGTTTGGGTTTTTGTTTTTGTTTTGTTTGTTTGAGTTTTTTGGTTTGGTTTGGGTTTTTCGGGGGTTTTTATTTGTTTGTTTGGTTTGCTTTTTTCTTTTCTTCTTTTCTTTAACAGCTGAGCTCGTGTGTGATGCTGCCACCACTTCATTTCTTTCCCCCTAAACTGGAGAAACTGGTGCCCTCCACATTTCCTGTGTGGCTCCCAGGGGAGGTGGGGCAGAGCAGGGGGGTGATCCCGACTGGGAGTGAGAGCAGGCGGAAGTGGAACAGGACAACTGCCCGGGAGTTCCCACTGTCGGCTCCACCTGGGAAATGCGTTTTCCACGGATGAGGTGGGTCCTGGCAGGTTGGTGCCAGACGGGATTGCGCTGCTGGGATGGCCCAGTGCCGGCTGCAGGTGCTGCCTCTTTTCCCTGGAACTCGAGGATTCCTTCAGTCCCAATAAACCCTGCAGGAGCAGCTCTGTGTTCCTGGCAGCCCCGGAGCTGCTCTGTGCAGAGCCAGGCTGCCTCTGGAGCTGGAACTCTGCCTCTGGAGCCGCCAGGAACTGCAAAGGAGTGATGGAGCTGGAACCTGCTCCTGCTCCTGGTTTTTATTATTTGTGGCAAAATCCTGGGACCTTTTGTCACTCAGTGAACCACCACGGGAGGGAAAACACTCCTGGGGAGGAGTTTTGGGGGAGGGTTGCCCTGCTAATGTCTCCCTGGATAATCCCTTGGAGAGGGGAGCGGAGCAGGAATTCCCCTCTCTGCTCCTGGAGCCGGCCAGGGGATTATTCCCGAGCACTGGCCCGGCTGGGGGATTTCCTGCATGGAGAGACGGGCCGGGCCCCGGGGCTGCTCCTGCAGGGGCCTCTGGATCCTTCTGGAACAGCGTCCCGAGCTCCTGCACGGCCCCGGGGCTGCTCCTGCAGGGGATCCTTCTGGAACAGCGTCCCAAGCTCCTGCACGGCCCCGGGGCTGCGGCTCAGGAGAGCCCGGGTGGGGTTTGGGCTCAGGCTGGGCTCTGGGAAGGAGCTGGGAAGGAGCAGCTGGGGTGGCCACGGGAACAAGCCCATCCCAGGGATTTCCCAGCTCCCGCTGATCCCGAGCCCTCTCACCCCTCCCGCCTCCAGAACCCCTTTTGCCCTGGGACTCCTTCCAGGTCTTTCAGGGTCGCACTCCCAGCTAAGGATGGTCCCTCTGGAAGTCCAGGACCAGGCTGGAGGGACTTCATGGGGTGGGTCCCTCCTCTGAGCTCCTCTGCCCGGCCGGCCCTCCTGGCTCACAGGGAGTCTCTCTCCTCGTTTTCTGCCAGCTCCTTCAGGTCCTGGAAGGCCACACTGAGGTCACCCCAAAGCTTCTCCTCTCCAGGCTGAGCAATCCCAGCTCTCCCAGCCTCTCCTCCCAGCTGAGCTGCTCCATCCCTCTGATCATCCTGGAGCCTCCTCTGGATTCCTCCAGCAGGCTGAGCAGAAGCTCCCAGGGAGATCCGCAGGTGGACCCTGCATGGAGGATCCTGTCTGACCAGCAGCTCCCCAAACCACGAGTCCAGATGTGTCCAAAGGCATTTGCCAGGATTCCAGATGTGTCCAAAGGCATTTACCAGGATTCCAGGTGTGTCCAAAGGCGTTTCTCCTGCAGGACAGCCCCTCTTGCCCCTCCATCTCTGAGGAGATCCTGCCTGGCCACAGGGTGACCAACCAGCAGCTCGGTGGCTGAGCCAAAGGTGGCACTGGGACACTGTCACCTGCCTGCCCTCTCCATTTTATTCCCATCTCTCTCTCCCGTTTATTCCCATCCTGTCACCTCCCCTGCTCTGCTCAGGACCTGCCAGGGCTGTGCCATTCCCTCCTCATCCCAAAGGGATGGTCCATGGGCTGCTCTCCTCCTGCTGCCCCCCGGCTCGGGGCATGGCCGGCTCGGGGCAGCAGCAGAGGGGATTCCCAGGGTGTGCTGAGGGCCACAGGAAGGGTTAATCCACGTTCTCCAGCACGGAACTGGATGGATGTAATCCCACACAGGCTAATGGGAAGCTCTCCGTGATGACATTCGTTGCTCTCATGTCCTTGTCCTTCAGTTATTTGATTCATTCACGTTTAGGATAAACACAGGATTAACCCAAAATGAGGTTTTAGGAGGGAGAAGCTCTTGCTCTTTAATTTTAATCTAAAATTCCTTCAAACAATTCCCTCTGGTGATTGAGGGGAGGTGATCTAGGGAGGGATAAAGGCACGGAGCAGCCGGGGCCTGGGACAGCCACAGTGGCCACAATGTCTGCTTCAAAGAAACCCAACACATCTCTCTTCTTTCCCCTCTCCATTCCAAGAACCCTTAACAAGCTCTTCCTCCCAAATTTAGGAGTTTAGCAGATTTTTAAATAATCTTCTTTTCCTGGGCAGACCCTCAGGACATCTCCTGTCCCCTGGGGGCTGCGTTAAGGCTGATGAGTGCGGACACCACCTCTGCCTGCGGGCCGGGGGCAAGGTGAGGAGCCATCACCCCATCCCATTCCATGCTGAGGAGCTCCTCTGCTCCTCCTGGGAGGTGCTGGAGCAGGAGGGACCCAGCCCAGCCCTGGGCAGAGCCGTGGGGAAGGGGCAGCACAAACACCCCGAGGGATTTGGGGCACAGCTCAAGCTCTGGGCACCCCTCGGGGTCCCAGGTGGGCACTGGGGGTTTGCCTTTGATTTGAGGGCTGAAGAAATGTAGAAGAGCAAACCCCAGGTGCAGCTGGTATTTCTGGTGAGCTGTGCCCATGGGGTGCCCGTGCAGGGCACAGGGGTGACACAACCCCTCCTCGGGGGGCCCAGCCCATGCTGGGGGTGGGGAGCAGGGAGGGGATGCTGGAGGTGACTTTGCAGCCCCTCCACTGGGCTCTGCAGGGCACCTGGAGCACTGGGGTCCGTCTGTCCCCCCAGCCTTTCCCTGAGGGAGGGCTGGACACGGACAGGCAGCTCTGCATCATTCCTGGCCATCCCATCCCAGCTCAGCCCCATTCCCGGCCATCCCAGCCCATCCCATCTCAGCTCCATTCCCATCCCAACCCATCCCATCCCATCCCATCCCATCCCGTCCCGTCCCGTCCCGTCCCGTCCCGTCCCGTCCCGTCCCATCCCATCCCATC
>VZRQ01004703.1:0-25905 GCA_013397975.1 Machaerirhynchus nigripectus | reverse complement strand
CCCCAGGATGGAGTCCCCAGGATGGAGACCCCAGGATGGAGACCCCAGGATGGAGTCCCCAGGATGGAGTCCCCAGGATGGAGACCCCAGGATGGACTCCCGGGCATCCTTGGGGCTGCACACAGGAGAGAGGGGAATGAGGAACCTCTTCCAACGTGGTGACCACCAAGGGAGGTCCAAGATCAGTAGAAATCGACCCCAGTTCCATCTCAGAGATGGCTGCTGGAGCTGAACCTTGGGTTTAATGGTTGTGTGGGGTTCCATGGGCTCTGAAAGCCTTTTTGGGAAGAGCAGCACAGGGCTGGTGAGGGATGGGAACCACAGTGTGGAGATGGCTTTTTTTAAAAATCCTGATGGAATATTGCTCACAAAAATCTTCTAAATTCCCCAAACGTGGCTGTGCTGAGAGGCAGGAGCAAGGCTGGCAGTGCAGGACAGGGGTGGGACCCGCTGGGAGCCTGGCACAGGGACTGGAACCTGCCAAGGGACCGTGGGGACATTTCCACACACGTGGTGAGGGGTTCTTTGAGGTCTTTCTGCTCCAATGTCGATGTTTTCATGACATTTTCACGGTATTATTCAGGAAGAATTTCAGTGCTCCCAAATCCCCAAACTGCTTCTGGCTTGCGAGTTTCCCCGTGGAAAATGTGTGTGTGGTGGAGAGCAAAGCTCCCAGCCCAGCTCCCTGCTCGGGGGCTGCTGGACACCTCTGGAAAAGGGGCAGGAGCCCCAGCCCCACCCAGAGGAGGGGCACGCGGCTCAGAGGGAGCATTTCCAGGGCTCAAACCCTGCCAGGGCTCTGCCCCAGCCCCAGCAGCTGCTGCTGCCGGAGTGCCAGGGTCACCACGGGGGGAGGGAGCTGCAGCACCACTCCTCTCCCGGTTTGGGTTTTCCAGGGTCTCGCAGAGCACGGGGAGGAGCAGCCACAGGGAAGCTGGGGGGGTTCTGTGTCTCTGAGGTGGCATTTTGGCTGCATTCAAAAGGAGCCTGCCCCGGAATCCCAGAATGGCCTGGGTGGGAAGCGCCCATCCGGTGCCACCCCTGCCGTGGGCAGGGTCACCTCCCACTGCACCGACCTGGCCTTGAACACGACCAGTGATGGGAATTCCAGCCTGGACCACTCTGGCTGTGCCAGGTCAGCCCTTTTTTCCCAGACAGGCATCGAGCACCTGCATATTCCCATAAAGCTTTTATGGATTCCAGCCCTGAGTGCTTTCCCACCCCGGTGCTTTCAGGGCTGTCCCACAGCCCGCTCCTCCTGGGCTCCTTTTTGCTGTTTTTCCCCCCTTTTTGCTGTCTGTCCCCCCTTTTTGCTGTTTTTGCCCCCTTTTTGATGTCTGTCCCCTCTTTTTGCTGTTTTTCCCCCCTTTTTGCTGTCTGTCCCCCCTTTTTGCTGTTTTTGCCCCCTTTTTGATGTCTGTCCCCTCTTTTTGCTGTTTTTCCCCCCTTTTTGCTGTCTGTCCCCNCTGAGGGTGCTGGGTGTTCCTGAGGCACAGCTGCACATCCCTGGGGGCCTCCAGCATGGGAGCTGCTGTTTGGAGCATCCTTTGTTAGAGCTGAGAGGTGCTGGCTTCCAGAGGCTCTGCAGGGCTTCTGCTGAATGCTACTGCAGCTTTAAAAAACCCAATATACCTGGGCAGCAGAATTTAATCCAGGATTTCTCACTCCAGGGCATCATGGCTCTCCTCCAGCACTAAAACACACCACAGGAGCCAGGCAGGAGCTGATTTTCAGCTCTCCAGCCCTCAGGGGAGAGGCATTGTCATTTTTTTAATGGTTGTAGAAGCCAGAGCGACGAAAGCGATTTCAGGAGTGCTTTAAATCTGTGGTTTGCTGCTATTCCATCCGCGGGTGAGCTCAGGGAGGGCAGGGCTGGAGTTCCCTGCAGCCAGGGCTGGGGCAGGGCTGTCAGTCCCAGCGCCAGGGGCTCGGGGTGGGCTGTGTTTGCAGGGCAAGCTCGGCCCAGAAGCGATTTCGGGGCCGCTTTAAATGCGTGGTTTGCTGCTGTTCCGACTGCGGGTGAGCTCAGGGAGTGGGGACTTCTCCCCGTGCCCGGGGCTGGGGCTGGGCTGTCAGTCCCAGCCCCTCGGGATCAGCGGTGCAAGCCCGGCCCAGGGGGAGACTGCAACCCCTCTCGAGGGATTGGGGAACTCGGAGTAATTCCTTTTAGTGATCCTTGGGGTTGTCCAAGAGTGGGACTCGATGATGCTCCTGAGTCCCTTCCAACTCTGGGATTACCCTGGGAGGGTGATTATCCAGAGGGAACAGGGATTGGGCGCTGCCTGAAGGGTTTGTGGTGGGCCTGGAAACAAACGGAGGTGGTGTGAAGGGCTGGAAGGGTCTCAGTGATACCAGAGCTGGCTTTGCCCCTGAGTGTCCCTAGCCAGGTAAAATTCCCGTTTTAGTGCCGAGCAGGTGTCAGAGGGAGCAACATCTCGGAGTGAAACCCGTGGATTGGCAAGGGCTGGGAGATTGCACACGTGCCTGATGAAACAGAACCCCTTGTTTACGTTCCTAACGCGCTGCTGGAGCAAACCTGCTCCCAAATAAAAATACTTAAAGTTACGATAAGGATTTATTTACATAATTGCTGCCAGAGAAATTCCCGGAACGTGCTGAGCAGTGCAGGAGGAGCCTCCTGGCTCTCCCTCTCCTCTTGCCCGTGTCTCCAGGCTGGTTTGCTCCGGGGGCTCTGTCGCAGCCGTTCCCAGCTCAGGGGGGCAGGGAGGCTTCTGTTCCCGAAGGAATCCACCGACACCGTCCGTATATATTTACTTTATGGACTGTGGTGGGAACACAGGGCTGAGGCAGAGCCAGATCATCCTTGTGATGCAGCAGCGTCCGGAGGTGGCACTTCCCCCCCGTGGCACAGAACCTGGGGCCCTTGGGCTCTGCTCCCCAGGGCTGGGACCCCCTGTGGCCCCCGAGGTGACCTTGTCCTGCACACTGGTGTCAGTGGTGGCTTTCAGAGGCACTGCCCAGCCTGTCCCGGCCACCTCCAGCCCCGTGCAGTCCCTGGCCAGCTCTGGGTGCCTCTGGGGACTGCGGATTTATTTCTGCTGGAAATGTGCAGCCCAAAGCACAATAGGCCCGGGATGGGCTTGTGCTGATTGGATCCAGCCCCGGGTATGACAAATCTTCCTCTTAATATTTCAATTGACTTTGGCAAACTCGCCTCCTCCTCGTCTCCTAAATCACCGGGTGCGAGGTGCTGACAGTGATTCCCACTCCCGGCCGGGCCCTGGCTGCCCTTCCCTCAGCTGCGGGGTTGGACCTGCAGGGTTTGCACTCGCCTCCCTGCTCCAGCCTCCCTCGGAGCAGGATTTCTCCTCTGCCGTCAGATCTGGGAGATGGGAACGTTCTTTGCTGGGCCCTGCTCGAATGTGGACGTTCTCCTTTCCGTGGAGCCTGGAGCTGGGGCCCCACAGTGACAGACACCTCGCTCAGGGTGGGTGGCTGAGCCCTCTGAGGGGGCTGCATGTCCACGGTGGGCTCTCAGAGGTGTCCAGACCCTTCCATGCCTTTGGAAGTTGCAGCACTTGGGGCTGCCCCTGGATCCCAGCAGTGCCCAAGGCCAGGCTGGATGGGGCTGGGAGCACCCTGGGGCAGTGGAAGGTGTCCCTGCCCATCCAGTGGCACTGGATGATCTCTAAGGTCCTCTCCAACCCAAACCAGGCTGTGATCCTATGACTTTTTTCCTGCGGGTCAGTGCAGACCCCTGTGCTCTCTGTAATCATTACCAAGGCTGAAATCTGCAGCCTGAGTGCTGGGAAGTCCTTTTTTCCTGAGGCTCCACTGCTCTGGCTCCGCTCACTCCTCTCCAGCCCCCAGAAGCAGCAGCAGCTTTGCTGTTTGTTGGTTCAGCCCCTGCCTCAGACGCTGGGTCAGAGCCCAGCCCACCCCTCCCACACCCGCCTGCAGCCTGGGGGCCTTGTCCAGCCCCTCCCCAGGCCAGGCTTTGCAGCGTTCCCATGAAACAAAGGCAGATAATGACCATCACCTCTCTTTCCCCGTTCCCCTGGCAGGGAGAAGATGCCATTCCACCATGTGACAGCTGGCTTGTTGTACAAGGGCAATTACCTGAACCGCTCGCTCTCGGCCGGCAGCGACAGCGAGCAGCTGGCCAACATCTCGGTGGAGGAGCTGGACGGTGAGTGCTGCCCGGGCTGTCCGTGCCCTCGGGGATGGGGAAGGCTCCTCTGCACCTTCTCCGGGCGTCCCATGCATTTACCGGGGGGATTCCCGCTGGGGAGGCAGGTGGGAAGTGGGATGGCTCAGCCGGTCAGGGACACGGAGGCGGGCCCTGGCTGAAGTTGTGTTGGGAGCTGTGGAGTGATTTGAGTCTCAGCTTTTGTCCTTCTGCGGCTTTTTGAAACACTAACCCTGCATTTTATGGGCAAAATGAGAGAATTCAGGTTAGTAGTGTCCCAAAGATATCTTTAAGCCTTCCCTGGGACCCTGCAGAGCTGAGCCTGCTCTTCCCACCAGGCCTCACTTGCTTTGAGGCCTTCCCAAAGGGCGGGTCCTCTCCGTGTCTCAGTGTAAGAAGATGCATGGAGGTAGCTGGTGGCTTAAGAAGCTGCAAAGAGCTTTAAAATTCCATTTTCCAGATCAGTGGCAGGGAGCACAGAGCGGCCTCAGTGTGGCACAGGCCATCCTAAGGCTGTCCCTGTCTGCTGCCTGGAGGATCCCATCATTTCCCCTGGGAGCTGTTGTTGTGAATGCCCTCTGCCCTGGCCCAGGCCATGTGGCCAGGCGCCCCCGCTCTGCTTCAGGGGGGAAGGTCTCCTCTGTAGAGGATTTGTGGCTCACCAGGGTCATTTCTGAGTTAAATAATTAATGTTGTTGACAGCCGGTCTTTGAGCACTGTGGAATGAACTGGAGCTCTTGGTTTGCTCCCCAGTGGACATTTGGTACAGGCCACGGTCAGAATCCGTGGCTTTGATGGGGAATTTGTGGGAAGGATCAAGGCAAGGGTGAAAGGTGGAACTGGTCCTTCCAGGACAGCTGGAGGCACTTTGGAGAAACAGGAGGCCAACATTTCTGCCCACCCTGCCCCTTTTCTCATGTGCTTTGGTAAATCAGACCTTCATTTCCCAGCCTTTCCAACTCGGAGCCTTTGGGTTTGGGTTTGTGAGATTTACATGAATTTAGCTCGGATACAAACAGTATTCTCTTCCTAACAAGGACATGAGGACACAGCTCAAGTGAGAAGCAACCTGAGAAACCACTTCAGTGCAGCTTAGCTCAGCCCCAGGAACCCCAGGACTGCCCAGGTCCCATGCTGGGCTCTTCTGGAGCTGGGCTTGAAGGTTTGGGTTCAGCTGAACTGAGCTGGCTCGGCTTCTCCTCGTGCCAAAGAGGCCAGTTGTATGGCCAGGCACAGCTCTGCCTTGTCGCTGTGCGGGGTGCTGGGCTTGCTGAGCCCACAGGGGGAGGGAGGAGGTCCCGCAGCTCATTCCCAGCACAAACCAGGATTTTCTGTTATTCCTGCCCTGACTAAAGCACGGCTGCTGTGGTTGCCTGTGAGATTTGCAGAGACCTGGCAGGAGCTGCTTCAGGTGGCCCCGGGGCTGTACCCCCCGGCAGGGCCGTGCAGGGCACCGGGGATGCTCGTCCCCGCGGTGTGCTTCCCTGGCGTTGGCATGGGAACGGGTGAGGGAAGGGAAACGGGCTGTGCCTGGATGTGGGAAGGGAAACGGGCTGTGCTGGATAAAGGAAGGGAAAAGGGCTGTGCCTGGATAAAGAAGGGAAACGGGCTGTGCCTGGATATGGGAAGGGAAAAGGGCTGTGTTTGGATAAAAAAGGGAAAAGGGCTGTGCTGGATAAAGGAAGGGAAATAGGCTGTGCCGGGTGAGGGAAGGAAATCCAGTCTCATTCCACCGTTCCCCCGCTGTCCCTGGTCCCCGTGCGGATCCCGGAGCGCTCGGGCACCGCTGTGTCGGCGGGAGGAGCTGGAGCCCAGCCCCGCCCGCCCCGGGAGAATCCGGCGCTCCAGAGCTGCGGATCGTCGTCGTTAATTAACGGCAAATGAGGGCAATTAGGCGTGGAGGAGCCGCCTTTGGAGCAGGAGCAGCCGAGTGCTGCTAACTCGCGTCCCGCTGAAGTCCCGTGGATGAGCCCCGGGCCGGGAGCGGGAGCGCAGGGGGATCGTTCATCTCCTCGCACAGAGCCCCCTTCGCTCTCCGGGGGGCTGGGCACAGCTCTTTACTCATCCCCCACTTACTCCCTGCCCGCTAAGCGTAAGCTCCGGGTTAAGTTCCGTCCTTCCCCCGGCAGCCTTTGCCCCACAGCCCTCCTCGCGGGCTCTGTGCCTGTGCCACGGGGATGTGCCCCAGGTCGGAGCCGGCACGGAGCAGCTCCACCCCAGGTCATCTTTTCCCACCTGCGAATACAGGAGTGGCACCAAACTGATCCGTGTCTGAAAAGCCAGAGCAGAAGAAGAAGCTGGAGATGCTTTTCCGTGCGCCAGCAGCGTTCAGCCTCTGGAATTTATATTTAAAATGAAGCCAGCAGTCTCCATCTCCCCGTGTTTTGTCTCTAACACCAGATCAGTGCCTGGCTGTGCTGGTAATTGGGGAAGGTTCACTGCCCAAACCCCAAACAGAATTAGTCTTTCTGCCTTTAAGCATAAACTGTCTGAGGATGAGTAACAAAATGTTCTTCCTTGAGAAGTTAATGTCAGGCTGTTGGAGCTCTGTGGATGGATCAAGCTGTGAGAGCTCGATGCCAATAACAGATTTGCATTTCATCTTCCAGCCTGGGGAAGAGATGCCAAAATTCTCCTTGGTTTCTTTTTCAATGAGATTTCGGTCCTGAGGGAGTTCCAGCCTATTGAGAAATTCCAGTCACACAGATTAAATTATGATAGGTTTGGAGCTGCAGGAGTCACTGGGAATTTTCTATAATGTTCCTCTGTGCTCCAGGCTCCAACAAGTGCCTGATCTGTTGGGGTTTTTCCAGCTGATTTCTTTTTTCCCTGTGTCTGGCACTGTGTGTGTCAGCTCTGTTCACTTGGGAAGGGTTTCTGGGATGCTGCAGGGGACGGTGCTGCAGCCTGACCCTGCTCCCAGCTCATCCTGTAGGGAATTCCCAGGAGTCCTCCCCGCTGGCAGCTGCAGGTGGGGGCTGGAGGAGAATGGGGAGATCAGGAAATGGAAAACAGCTCTGAATTTGGGTAATGTAGGGGGAAAGGAGCCCAGGATTTGGGGTGAGCGCCCTGAGTGCTGCTCTGCCTCTTCTCTGAGTGGNAGGGCCTCCCCACCCTCCCAGGGAACAATTCCTTCCAATATTCCATCCAGCCCTGCCCTCTGGCAGTGGGAAGCCATTCCCTGTGTCCTGTCCCTCCATCCCTTGTCCCAGTTTCCTCTCCAGCTCTCCTGGAGCCCCTTAGGTCCTGGGAGAGGCTCTGAGCTCTCCCTGGAACCTTCTCCAGGTGAACAATCCCAACTTTCCCAGCCTGTCTCCATAGGGAAGGTGCTCCAGTCCCTTTATCAACTTCACAGCCTCCTCTGGCCTTGCCCCAAGAGCTCCACGTCCTCCCCACTCTGGGGACACCAGAACCGTGCCCAGTTTTCCAGGCGAGGCCTCAGGAGAGCAGAGGAAGTTTTTCCCTGTGAAATTCTCCCGACTTGCAGCATCCATCTGGCATCCCTAACTCCGCTCTGGTTTTTGGCGTGCTGCTCCTCCCGACACGCTGCTGGCAGCAGGGGGAGGCTGGGGGAGCAGAGGTCCCTCTGCCCTTGGGTGTCAGCTCCCAGCAGCAGCGTCTGCTGTTCGTGGGGCTGCAGCAGTGTGAGGGTGGTTGGGAGCTGTCACCGAGGGAAGTGACTTGCCCAGAGCTAAACTGGGAGATCCTTGACCTTGTCACTCCGGGTAAATGACGGAGCTGGAGGTGGCAGCTCATCCATAACCTGGCTCTGAGGGACTGGACGCACGGACAGGTCTCAGGTAGAAGTTCCTGCTGTGTGCTTGGAGGTTTCTGTGCACGAAATGATGAATTCAGGCTGGCCGGGGCTGTTTTACACAGATTTTCTGGCTCTTGTTGGTTGACATAAAATCCTGGCACAGTTTGTGCAGACTCGGAGCTTTCCATGTCCCTTTCACAACAGCTCCTGTCCTCACGTTCGGAGCCACCAGGAGTACTTTTAATAAGAAAAAATGCTGGATGGAAATAATCATGTCAAGCTTGAGTCATCCACCTCCACAGGCACTATCTAAAGGGTATTGTCAGGAGAGAAAAACATTTCCAGAGTGGCAGCATGACAAATCTCACCTGAAGGGAGGCACAAGTGTGAGCAGCAGGCTTGGGGAGAGCCAAGTCAGTGCCTGGCAGAGAAACCCAAGTGTGAACCACAGCAGCCCCGTTTGTCCAGACAGACCTCCCAATGAAGCCCTCCCTGAGCCGGGTTCCTTTGGGATCAGCAGGAGGAGGTGTTGCTGCAGGGCACTGTTGGCACCCGGTGCCTCACCCACGGAGCTCCTGCCCCAGGTGGGGCCGGGGTGTCTGTAGGGCTTTTTTTAGGGGAGGTTTTTGGGCTTCTTGTGGTCCCTAGGGTCGAGCTCCAGGCTGGCAATGCCAGTGCAAGGTTTTGCCTGCCTGAACTGGAGCTGTGAGCAGAGCAGCCCAGGAAAAGGGGCTGCAGAAGCTTGGGATGCAGGGGAATGCAGGGCAGGAAAGTGGAGACACCAGGAGGCTTTTCTGTTGTTACGGGTTTTAAACCACAGCAGGTGCCTGGTTGCTGCTTCTTCTTCCCAGCACCTCCCCACTGTCACCAGCTCTTCCCTGGGTCTCTGTCCTGTGTGTGGAAGCCATCCCTGAGCAGCTCCAGAGTCCCCTGGGAACAGCTCCTGAAGGAATTCAAGGGTCCTGGTTCAGGGGTGCTCCCGATGGAGCTGGGATGAGCAGCTGTCTCCTGCTGGCCAGTAATGCAGGTGGGGCCAGGGGGCCCAAGGGTGGCGGGGCTGCAGCCCCAGGAGCAGGGCAGGGTGGCAGTCGTGGGGCTGGGGACACTCTGGGGACACTCTGGGGTCACACAGCCGTGCCATCCTAACCCTGCCTCCTAACCCAGCCCAGGCCAGGGCTGCTCACCCTCCCGTGATGTCTGGGGGTAACCCCTGGATGCTGGGAGCCCTGGGAAGGAGCGGCCGTGTCCTGCGGGGCTCTGTCACCAGCCAGGCTCCTCTGGGGGCTGTCACCCAGCAAACACCCCGTGAGCCAGGGGGCTGGGGCTGGCCCGGGGCTGGGGCTGGCCCGGGGCTGGTTCTCCGTGGTGTTACCAGGGAGGCTTGGTAAGAGCCCCTGGCTGGGGAGCCAGAGCTGCTGTGCCCCAGCTCCCAGCCCTCTCCCGAGGCTGAGCTTTCCCTGGGACTTCAGTCCTGCATGGAACAGAAGGGGAAGGACAGGGAGAGTCCCCCCAGCCGGGCCCTGTCGGGGCCGGCACTGATTATCCTCGGCCTTCCAGGTGGGAGCCGGGGAGCAGGAGCAGGAATGTGCTCCAGAGGGAGATCCAGGGGAGACAGGCGTTAGTCATGGGCTGAGTCATGGAACAGCAACAGGCTGAGCCCGCCCTGCTCCGGGGACAGGGAAAAACACTGGGGAAAGGGAAAGGGAAAGGGAAGGGAAAGGGAAAAGGGAAAGGGAANGAAGGGGAAGGGGAAGGAAGGGAAGGGAAGGAAAGGGAAGGAAAGGAAAGGAAAGGAAAGGAAAGGAAAGGAAAGGAAAGGAAAGGAAAGGAAAGGAAAGGAAAGGAAAGGAAAGGAAAGGAAAGGAAAGGAAAGGAAAGGAAAGGAAAGGAAAGAAAGGAAAGGAAAGGAAAGGGAAAGGGAAAGGAAAGGAAATTCTCCTGGGATAGGAGATGCTCTGGACATGGATCCCTCCACAGCTCTCCAAGTCCATGCCCAGTGCAAGCCCTGTGAGCGTTAATGAAGTGGCTGGGACTGTGTAAAGCTCATTTTCCATTTCCCAGAGCTCTTTTCCAAGGGAGGTTTATCCCAGGCGTTGCTCCTGTGAGTGGCCATGGCTGGAAATGGAATTATTCCTGTCTGATATTGAGCTGTGATGCAGTTTCGTGTCCCTGAATACCAAACTGTGCCAGCGCCGTGCCCAGGCTGCTGGGGATAGGAGCAGCTCTGTCCCTCCCTTCTGCTGAGCTCCTTCAGCTGATTTTCCAGCTACAGCTTGGAATTCCAGTGTGGATTTCCTTGGGACTCAGGAGCTCCAGGTATGGAGCAGCCTCCCTAAGGAGATGATAAAATCTGGGGCAGCGTTACTGTCCTGAGGGTCACAGAATCCCGGGGTGGTTTGGGTTGGAAGGACCTTAGAGCCCATCCAGTGCCACCCCTGCCATGGGCAGGGACACCTCCCACTGTCCCAGGCTGCTCCCAGCCCCGTCCAGCCTGGCCTTGGGCACTGCCAGGGATCCAGGGGCAGCCACAGCTGCTCTGGGCACCCTGTGCCAGGGTTCTGGAAGGAATTCTGCAGGAATTATGGGGCTGCAGGCTCCCATGTGCTCCAGACAGTTCCTGGATGGGGATGGGATCCCTGTCCCTGGGTCTGTGACACCTCAGCCCTGAGGAGGCTGCAGGGATCCACCAAGGCTGAGGTTTGTGGGTGCCATTCCCTGTGCTCTGTCCCAGCAGGAGTCTGCAGGTGCCAGCATTCCTGGGAGCACTGGCTGAGGGGAGGCCCCTGCCCAGCGCAGCTCCGTTCTCCTGAGCTCCCTTTGGGAACCTCTCCCTGTGGCAGCGGGGTCCTGCATGCCACTGACACCCATCCAGCAGCACCAAGCCTCCCCCCTCAGCCTCCAGGGAAGCTGTTTTTCCCTGGAATCACATCACTTCCCACCCCAACCAGGCAGGGCAGTGCTGGGACACCCAAAGGGTGGGAGCACAGGGAGGCTGCAGAGGAATTCCACGTTCTGAGGGTCTCAGCTGCTGCGTTGCCATCGGGACCTCTGGGGCTGGGGGATGAGCTCTGGGATTCTCCAGCACTGGAGATCCTCAGCAGGAGAGTGGCAGGAAGCTTTGGTTGGGGGAAAACTGCAGAGCAGCAAGGATTTCCAGCCTCCCTCACATCCCAAGCCCTGCATGAGGAGCCAGGACGTTGGCAGGTTGATTTTCCAGGGGGACAAACCCAGCCTTGGGAAGGGCTCCGGGGGCTCTGCTGCCCCTGTCCCACACCCCCTTCCAAGGGGGAGTGTGTCACCTGGGCTCCCTGTCCCCAAAGTGCAGAACAGGTGGCAGCAGCATCCCCAGGGCAATAGTCCTTGCAGCGGGAGAGCACAAGGAAAATGGGGTTGGCTGCCGACAGACTCAAATGGCAGGGACACCATCTGGACACAGTCACAGGGGTGGCTTGAACTCCAGCTGTGCTGACACAGTTTTGGGAACGCGCTGGCGAGACAGGGAGTCACTGTGGGGGATATCCAGATATCCTTGGGCAGGGCTGGAGGATTCCTGGATTATTGAAGTGGGGATGGAGCCTGTTTGAGCTGGGAAAATATGGGTTTGGGGAGAGGGATCCAAGCTGGGCCTTGGCGCAGCTCCTTCCGGGTCTGCTGTGGGTGTCTCTCTCACCAGAGGTGCTGCTGAGGCTTTGGTGCTCCCTGGCATTCCATGGATCCTGCCAGGCCAATGTTTGCATGGCTGGGAATTCACTGCCTGTGTCCCCTCCGGCCAGGGGAATGGAGCAAATCCCCATCAGGAGCTAAACCTGCTTTAAAAGGCACTTAAACCTGGCTGTGACACATTTATCCGATTTTTAATAGGGATTTTTAATTTTTGATGCAAGCTGCTAGGCTGGATCATTAATTTTACAAGTTCTTCAATCCCTGGCGTTAAACCTGGGTTTAGCAAGTCCCTGCTATTCCAGGAGGTGCTCCTGGATGGATGCAGGGGTCTCATCCTCACCTGCTGCCCCATTAGCTCTGCTGAGGTGTCCTGCCTGGCACAGGGCCCTGCAGCCCGGAGATTCCCTGCAAATTCCCTGGATCTGGGAGCAGAGGGGACTGAATGCCTCTGTGCCCCCCACTTCCCAGCACAGGAAGAGCTGTAGATCCAGGGAGGTGCTGGTGCATTGTGCACACCCAGGTCCCAAACACACCATTCCCTGCTGGCTCAGCTCCCAGGGATCCTTCGGGATGGGCTCAGTCTGGCCAGAGCCTCTTCCCCTGGCAAAGGGAGGCATCAATTCCTGCCTGAGGCTTTTGGGGCTGGGCAGGGCTGGCAGTGCCACAGGAGCAGACTTTGGACATCCCCCCACCCCGTAAAGGGCCATGAGGGTGCTTCTCCTTCGGATCAGGCAGGAATTGTCCCAGCAGCTCCTTCCCCACCACAGGAGGGAGGCCCTGGAGAAGCCTCAGTGCTGCAGAGGCCACAGCAGCTCTGGGGGTCCAAGCAGTTGGTCCCCAGCTGAAAATCCCTCTGAAAAGCCGTTTCTTCCCATTTAACTGCACAGACAGAGGCACAACCCTGGCCCTTCCCTGGATTTGAGCTGCCTTCGGCAGCCCTCGGTGGCACTGAGTGCTGAGCAAACGGTTCACTCCGTATTTCAGTTCCCGGGGCCTCTCTCAGTGCTGGGCTCAGGAGCTCCCGGAGAAAAGGGCTGGCCAAGCTGCCACGGGAGGAGCTGGGACAGCTCTGGTGGGTCCCAGCAGGGCAGCCCTGGGTGCAGAGCCCGGGAGCAGGGTGGGCACGAGGGGCCCGTGGGGCTGCCAGGGCTCTGCTCACTCACACAGGGCCTCAGAGCCGGCCTCTGCAGATCTGTCCTTCATTTATTCCAAGTCCTGCAGCATCTGGGGGTGATCCTGGTGCTCTGCCTGCCGGGCTGCTGGGGCTGTGCAGTGCCAGGTGTCGCTGGGGCTGTGGGGACAGAGGTGACGTTCGCTGTGTCCTTCAGCACATCGGCTTTGATCCAGACCCAGCCCAGAGGAATCCATGCTCCCGGAGCAGCCTCCTCCCCAGGGCACAAACCCCTGCAAAACCCCACTGAATCTGGACAGGGCAACATCCAGAGATTGCTTTTCCCCCTCACTAAGCAGGTTTAGGAGTCAGATGTACACGGCAGAAGCAGAAGGACAGACCCCTGTTCACAGTCCTTCACTGGGGTGTTCCGGCTGTCACTGATCCCACTGTGCCTCAGTTTACCTGGCAGCTGAGAGATTTGGGAAGGGGGAGAAGCCAGCACAGCTCTGGGAGCTGCCAGAGCCTCCCCTGTGGCTCCTGCTCCCCGTGAGCTGTGGCTTTGCCTGGACTCCCCAGCCCCGATGTCCCTGCGGTCCCTGCTGGTGACACGGGGGTGGCACGAGGACACTGTCCTGGCACAGCGCTGCTGCAGCAGGACAGGGACACAGACCCCGTGATCTGAGAGGGTCTCACCCGGTGCCTTTAAGGGCTTTTTTTCAGATGCCACTCGAGCAGAGCCTCTGGAATCATCACCTGATGTCGAGGTCGCTGCTCCTGCTTTGGGGTGGGGACGCTGCCCCGGCACTGGCCGGATCCCGGCCCTGCCGCTCCAGGGAACATCCATCTCCCGCAGGGCTCTGCCGAGGGACACTGCGGTCCTGTCCCCGTGTCCCTGTGTGCCAGAAAGTGACTTTGCTCTGCTGAGGCCCGGGCCAGGGCCCTGGCACGGTGAGCAGGGTGTGAGGCCAGCTGAGCGATGACAGCGATGCCGGGAATTGAACCTGGTTGTCCTCTCCCTCTGGCTGGAATTCTCTGTTTCCCAGTTTCCCTTGCCCAGACGTGGGTCCTGAGATCTCACAGCCCCCGCTCGGATGAGAAAGAGGTGCCAAGTCCGGGTGTATTAAATGGATTGTGCAGGGATGCTCCCTCAGGATCTGCACTGGGTGTTCCCGGAAAGTCAGAGCTGGGGGAAGCAGGAGGGGAGGGGAGGAACCGGGGGGCTGTGCCCCAGTGGGATGGGGCAGGATGGGCAGAGGGGTTGAAGCTGGGGAGGAGGTGAGAGAAGCAGCTGCCCCCAGCCTTGGATTTCCTGTTCCCGGAGCCGGAGGAGCCGGAGCCTCGTGCAGCCGTGTCCGTGTGCAGCCGTGTCCCCGTGCAGCCGTGTCCCCGTGCAGCCGTGTCCCCGTGCAGCCGTGTCCCCGTGCAGCCGTGTCCCCGTGCAGCCGTGTCCCCGTGCAGCCGTGTCCCCGTGCAGCCGTGTCCCCGTGCAGCCGTGTCCCCGTGCAGCCGTGTCCCCGTGCAGCCGTGTCCCCGTGCAGCCGTGTCCCCGTGCAGCCGTGTCCCCGTGCAGCCGTGTCCCCGTGCAGCCGTGTCCCCGTGCAGCCGTGTCCCCGTGCAGCCGTGTCCCCGTGCAGCCGTGTCCCCGTGCAGCCGTGTCCCCGTGCAGCCGTGTCCCCGTGCAGCCGTGTCCCCGTGCAGCCGTGTCCCCGTGCAGCCGTGTCCCCGTGCAGCCGTGTCCCCGTGCAGCCGTGTCCCCGTGCAGCCGTGTCCCCGTGCAGCCGTGTCCCCGTGCAGCCGTGTCCCCGTGCAGCCGTGTCCCCGTGCAGCCGTGTCCCCGTGCAGCCGTGTCCCCGTGCAGCCGTGTCCCCGTGCAGCCGTGTCCCCGTGCAGCCGTGTCCCCGTGCAGCCGTGTCCCCGTGCAGCCGTGTCCCCGTGCAGCCGTGTCCCCGTGCAGCCGTGTCCCCGTGCAGCCGTGTCCCCGTGCAGCCGTGTCCCCGTGCAGCCGTGTCCCCGTGCAGCCGTGTCCCCGTGCAGCCGTGTCCCCGTGCAGCCGTGTCCCCGTGCAGCCGTGTCCCCGTGCAGCCGTGTCCCCGTGCAGCCGTGTCCCCGTGCAGCCGTGTCCCCGTGCAGCCGTGTCCCCGTGCAGCCGTGTCCCCGTGCAGCCGTGTCCCCGTGCAGCCGTGTCCCCGTGCAGCCGTGTCCCCGTGCAGCCGTGTCCCCGTGCAGCCGTGTCCCCGTGCAGCCGTGTCCCCGTGCAGCCGTGTCCCCGTGCAGCCGTGTCCCCGTGCAGCCGTGTCCCCGTGCAGCCGTGTCCCCGTGCAGCCGTGTCCCCGTGCAGCCGTGTCCCCGTGCAGCCGTGTCCCCGTGCAGCCGTGTCCCCGTGCAGCCGTGTCCCCGTGCAGCCGTGTCCCCGTGCAGCCGTGTCCCCGTGCAGCCGTGTCCCCGTGCAGCCGTGTCCCCGTGCAGCCGTGTCCCCGTGCAGCCGTGTCCCCGTGCAGCCGTGTCCCCGTGCAGCCGTGTCCCCGTGCAGCCGTGTCCCCGTGCAGCCGTGTCCCCGTGCAGCCGTGTCCCCGTGCAGCCGTGTCCCCGTGCAGCCGTGTCCCCGTGCAGCCGTGTCCCCGTGCAGCCGTGTCCCCGTGCAGCCGTGTCCCCGTGCAGCCGTGTCCCCGTGCAGCCGTGTCCCCGTGCAGCCGTGTCCCCGTGCAGCCGTGTCCCCGTGCAGCCGTGTCCCCGTGCAGCCGTGTCCCCGTGCAGCCGTGTCCCCGTGCAGCCGTGTCCCCGTGCAGCCGTGTCCCCGTGCAGCCGTGTCCCCGTGCAGCCGTGTCCCCGTGCAGCCGTGTCCCCGTGCAGCCGTGTCCCCGTGCAGCCGTGTCCCCGTGCAGCCGTGTCCCCGTGCAGCCGTGTCCCCGTGCAGCCGTGTCCCCGTGCAGCCGTGTCCCCATACAGCCGTGTCCCCCTGCAGCCGTGTCCCTGTGCAGCCATGTCCCCGTGCAGCCGTGTCCAGCTGTCCCTGGAGCCTGTGGCCGCAGCCTCCAGCCAGTCGGGCCCAGGGGCCCTGGGGATGGAGCAGGAGCCCAGCGGGAAGCGCTGCTTTCCCGTCTCTGCTTTGGTGACATCAGAGTGGATCCGTAGGAGCCCTTGGAAGTCTGGCCTTGGACACCCATCCACGGGGTGTCCCTCTGCCAGGGACCGTGGTGCTCCCAGGCCCTGGGGCTGTGCAGGGCTGCGGGGACCCCCAGGTGGGGCTGTGAGGGACAGGGATGCTCTGGGAACAGCGGGGAGGAGCAGGAGGGCTCAGCCCCCCTTGCTTCCTGCTCCAGCCCTGGATGCCAGGAGTGCCCAGGGGCACAGGGAGTGTCCAGGGACACAGGGAGTGCCCAGGGGCACAGGAAGTGTCCAGGGGCACAGCGAGTGCCCAGGGGCACAGGGAGTGTCCAGGAGCACAGGCAGTGTCCAGGGGCTCAGGGAATGTCCAGGGACACAGGGAATGTCCAGGGACACAGGGAGTGTCCAGGGGCTCAGGGAATGTCTGGGAGCACAGAGAGAGCAGCAGAGCTCCCAAGGCCAGGCAGGAGCTGCAGTTTTGGAACGCTCTGGGAGCCCCCGGTGCCAGCATGGCCATTGCAGGGTGAGAGCACTGCAGCTCCCAAGGCTGGTGCCAGCCTGGCTCAAGGTTGTTCACTCCCCAAAGGAAAGGAGCTCAGCCCAAGCGCTGGCCTCCCTCCTCGCTGGGTGGTGCTGGGCAGGGAGGGCTTGGCCAGGGGCTCTCTGGGGCACCCTGGGCCTCGCACCAGGTGGGGTCTGGGGGCTGAGCCGAGCCAGGACCTCCCTGTCTGCCTTGGTCTCCTGTTCACCCCCACTCTGAAGGGCTCTTGGGGCCTGGATCCGGCTGAGAGGGACAAAAGGGAGGGGTGGTGGCAGTGCCGGGACAGCAGCAGGACCCGCACGAGCATCACATGAAGCAACACCCAAAGTGGCAGGACGGGAGATCACAGACCTCAGTCCCAGGTCTGCAAAGTCCTGGCACCCCTCACCAGTGGGGAGAGCAGCTGGGATCCAAATCTGCCTGGAACTGGGATGGGTGGGACGAGCAGGGGGGTGCTCAGCCCCAGCCCCTGTCCTGCCTGCAGCTGAGGGGTCACAGGCAGCACCAGCAAGAAAAAGAACTCCCAGAAACGCTGGCATTTGGAATTCCCAGTCTTTGGTAGTCCAGAACAGCAGAGGCTTTCTGAAAATGTTTCCTTTATTTGATAACAATTCTGGGGGAAAAAAAAACCCCACCAATGAAAGAAAGCCCCCAAACTTTGGCAGTGAATGATGTTTGTGTCTCCTGGCCCTGAATGCACATCATCAGGCTGTAATTTAGGAAAAGTCTTTCTAAATAAGCCATTAGAACACAAGCCTATTAGCAACATCTGGGATGAGGCAGTATTTTGTATTTTAGGATTATTCTTTTGGGCAGCTTCTGTTTAATTTGCGAGGGAACACCAATCTCATGACTTCCCTTTCCATGAAATCTGCCCCAGGGCGTGAGGCCGTGTGAACAGCCCCGGGTGGGGAGGGCAGGGACGGGGCTCTGGAGCCGCCTGGAATTTGCTGCTGCTTCCCGGGGGTACCAAAGGCTCGGAGCAGCTCTGTGCTCAGCCATCCCTCACGGAAGGAGGGGATTGTGCTGTGGGGAACACCGCAGTTCCTGCCTGTGGAACGGGGAGCTGTGTTTGCCAGCTCCCGAGGGATAAAATGCCCGGCACAGGCACTGAACGGAGCTTGTCACTGCTTTGGGAACTTCATTCCACTGCTGCGGGAGGGAAAATGAGAAAATAGAGAGTTGGATGCTCTGTCCTGCTTTGCTCCTGGGGGAAGTGGAAGTGAGCTGGGCTGAGGTTCCCTCTCTAAAGCACCGGGGGTAACAACGTCCCTGCTGGTACAAATCTGTGCCCCACGGACTGCAGGGAGAGTTAACAGCCCCAGGACAGGCACTGCCTCCCCATGCAGCTCGGATTTTTCAGTTTGTTGCAGTTTAAAAATGGGGGAAAAAAATAGAAAAAAGTAGGGGGATCCATTTAAATCAGAGCCAAATCAGTACATTTGAATTTTTGCTTTTTTCTGCCATGAATCGGAAGCTGGAGGGAGGTGGAAAATTCTCATCCGTTCCAAAAACCAAGTGTTTCATTTTGAGTCTGAGCTTTTCACTCAGCCCTGCTCTGAAGGTGTGGCACACGTGCAGATTTTGGCTGGTCAGGTCCCAGCTTCCATGGAAAGATCGAATCCAAACGTTTCCTTCCAGGCCGGCCATGGGGCGGGGGCAGGAGCTGATGAGGTGTCTCGGGGAGGCTGGGCCTGCTTTGGGGAAAGCTCTGCAGGACACTGAGTGCCTTGGGATGGTTCTTTCCCAGCCAAGCCAAGGGCCCAGGAGCAGGGCCAGGGTTCGGGCAGGGATGTGCTGGGACCGCTCCCATCCTGGCAGAGGAGCCCCAGCAGCGGGGTCACCCCTGAGCCACCCCTGAGCCCCCCCTGCGCCCTCACGGTCCTGCCCGTGGCTCCCAAGTGCTTCAGTTGCTCCCAAGGAGCTCCCAGGAGCTGAGCCCAGGTCCTGGCAAAGCCCAGGAATGGCCATTCCAGCCCAGCAGGAAAAATCTCCCCGGTTTGGGTTGGCTGGGATGCGGGAGGGACACTTCCCACCCGTTCTGGGAAGGGGCTCAGGGAGCTGATGGCTTCTTCAGGGCTCATTCCGGCGCCTTGCCAGGCTCGTTTCTCCACAGCTTTCCTCTGCTGGATTCCCCATCCTCCCTTTTGTCTGGCTCTCGTTTTTCACAAGAAAAGACTGGAATCTATGAGCTGAGGAAATGGAAGCAAAGCAAATAAAGGGTCTGGTTAAATACAGGGCCCTGGAGGGGGGGTCTGGCTTCTTCTCAGCTTTCCCTGCTGTCCTGCACTGGGTCTGGCGTTTCCAATCTGCTTTTTTCCCTCCTTGGATCAGGAGATGGGCTTTGATTTCTGCAGCTGCCATCAACAGGAGTAAGGCTGAGGGGTCCCCTCAGGGCTGGCAGGGGGAGATGGGATCAGACGGTCTGGCTTCTTCTCAGGAGCTGCTGCTCAGCAGCTCTTGGGGCTTTGGAGAGGAGTTTTGAAATGACTGAAGGGTTCAGTTTATTGTCCCCTGTCAGAGTGCTGGGTGACACCTGGGTGTCACCTGGTGCCACCTGAGCCCCAGGGACACCTCGTGTGCGTTGCTGTGGGGTTTGCTGTGGGGAAATGCTGACTGCTCGTGCTCTGGGGATGTCCCTGCTGAGGTTTATCTGCAATAACAAACCTGAAGCTGCTGTTTCAGGTGTTTTGTGGGGTTACTTCACCCTCTCACCCACAAATCTGGGGCTGGAATCACGGTGTGGAGTCCTGGCAGACAAAAAGCTCTCCTGATGGCTGCTGAGAGCGCCTGGTTCTCCATCCCAGCACTGCCTGAAGCCAAACACGGCCCATCCCTGGATTTCCTCTGCACGGAGAATGCCCGTGGAATGTTTCTCAGGAGGAGCAGGGTTGGTGTCTGTGCTCAGCCGACGGAAGAGCTGAGCTTGGGAAGGGACTCGGTGTCTCCCAGATAAAACATGCTGATTTTAGAGGTGGGAAATTCCGATCCTGGTGGCAGAGGCAGGAAAATACCCATTGACAGAGCTGGGCTGTCACTGACGGAATCAGATCACTGGTGATGTCCTCACAGACAGGTTTCTAATAGAAACCTTTCAGGGATCAGCTCCTAGAGAAAGTTTCACCCTCCCAAGTTTCAGTCCTGGAGTGCTGGAAGGTTGGATGTCACTTCCCATTCTGGGGGGGTTTCTGGGATGCAGCTGCCCACGAGCACAGCTGGTTCTGCCATCCTTTACCTGCTGGCTGAGCTCCCAGCCCCTGGAGGCACAGGCCCAGTCCCATCCCGGTTTGGCATGCACCTGAGCGAGCCTGGCTGTGGGAGAGGGCTGGCCCCGGGCTGGGAATCAGAGGTGGAACAGGGAGAGGCTCTTCTGAACCTCGCTCCTTTGGGTAATTACCAGCACGGTAATTGATGTGCTTCATTAATAACCAACTCCCTGCGTTCCCATTGCCTCTCCCAGCCCCTGCTCCTGAGGCCCCCGGGGCTTTGATGGGCTGAGAGCAGCACCCACTAAGAGGATGGGCTGAAAAGAGAGGCTCTGAGGCAGCAGGGCCACGGACCCATCTGGTTTGGTTCTAAAACAGACCAAACCAAGGGGTTTGGTGCTGCTTGGCCATTTCCCTCCCACCCTTTGAGGGAGGCACCTCCTCCACCCCCACCAGCCCCAGCTCTGCCTTGGCTGATGGCTTCCAGTGGCCTTGGTGGGAGCAGGAGCAGCTGGAATCATCCTTATCCCCAGGGGAGGGACACACCTGGTGTGGCACTGGCCACAGCCTCCCTCACCCAGAGAGCTCCTGGAGACTTCCCTAACCCCCAACTGCTGCTGTCCGTGGGCATCCCAAAGGATGACACTGGGAGCAACCAGTGCCTGAGCAGCTCTTACAGCAGCTATCGGGGACCCTGGGCTCCAGCTGGAGCTTGGATTTGTGTGGGATAACCCTGGATAACTCTGGACAGCTGTGAGGAGCTTTCTGGGTGTCAGCTCAGGGATGTGTGTAGGAATCTTCGAGCCATAAATACTCGGTGAGGGTTGCAGTGACTTTTTTAATTTGAGTGGGGAGAGCAGAATGTGGCAGCCAGAAAAAACCCGTGATACAAAAATAGTAGTGGCCCTTTTGGGAAGAGGAAATGATATTCCACTAAAAACAGCAACCCCAATTAAATGGGAGCATTTAAAGAAGGGAATTGCTAATTACCTAGATATGGATGAGGCAGACATGGCAAACAGATTTATTGGGGAACTTTTAGCTCTGTACATATGTCCACGGTGATTTATTTTCCTGCCACGAGCTCAGAATTGTCTGGGCTTTGTAAATATTGTGCTTGATGGCTGTAAAGATTCCCAGTGGATCAGGCTGGAAAGGGTCGTTTGGTCAGCCACGGTTACCAGAGCTGGGGAGTTTCATTCATGGGGATTTGGGGGCATGGCCAGGCCCAGCCTCACCCTTGTTTTAATTAACCCTTGTTTTAATTAGCCTTTGTTTTAAATAACCCCTGGCACGTGAAGGGCACCCCTGCCAGCCTCCCTTGGGCGTGCTGACCTCGTGTGACTCTGGTGGAACAAAACATTTTTCCAAGCGGGTTTGTGTTTGTTGTAACGCTGCAAGAGGGGCAAGGTCTTCATGTTTTTAATATGAAAAGCTTAATTTTGCAGCTGGGAAGTGGGGAATTTTGGAGCTGGCTCGCGTGGAAGGTGGTGGGGATGTCTCTGTGCTCGCCCTGCGTGGGGTGGGCACAGACCATGGTGCTGTCTCCTCTCCCAGCAGGGATTTCCAACACTTTTCCACACCCTCACATCACTTCTGTTTTGACATTAATAGGAATAGAAGAGAGTTCAGAGAAAGTAGTTTTGGCATCTACTGTGTTTAATTTGCTCCAACTTTCATGTGGAGTTTAATTTAGACTGATGAGAGAGGCAGTTTTATGAGTATAAAACTCCATTAATTACGGATCCTGTCTTAATTATAAATGGCTCTGTTTTAAAGGAAGTTTTACCACCAAAATTAAGACTTGGAGCAGTTCAATCAATACAAACATCAATTAGACCTGACTTTGTACTCCAATTAATTTATAAAGCTTCCCAACGACGAGTGAAAAGTGTGGCACTCTGTGCTCCTGGCTCTGCCATCCCTGGGCACCAGGAGGGCCCCGTGGTTCCATGGGAGCCTCCTCAGATCAGCATGGCTGGAATAACAACCTTGCCAAGGGGCTGGATTTGCCCAAAGAAACCAGCAGAGTTCATTGTAGAACGGCTCAGTCTGGCTCAAAGGGGAACCAGATTTGTTCACTTGGCTGTGGCCCAGCAAAGTCTGGGATTCCCAGGAGGAGAACTGTCCCAGCAGGCCCTGGCTGCCCTGAGGAGCTCTGGGACACCCCAGGGTGGGACACGGGCACTTGTCACAAAGATCTCAGAATTCCAGGATGGTTTGGGTGGGAAGGACTTTAAAGCCCATCCAGTGCCACCCCTGCCATGGGCAGGGACACCTCCCACTGGCCCAGGCTGCTCCAAGCCCCATCCAGCCTCACTGGGAACACCCATGAACCTGTCCCAGCCCTGTCCGTGCCCAGTGTTATCCCAGTTTTCCAGGACGGGCAGAGTTTGTTTCCCTGCAGCTCCTTCCCAGAAGCTTTGCCCACTGGGAGAAGGTGCTGCTGTGACTCCTGGCTCTGGGATCTGTGTCCTTCCCAATCCCAGCCCAGAGCTGAGGGTCCGGCCCAGCTGAGGAGGCAGGGTCTGCTCCTGGCGGTGGAGATTTGGGTTCCTGGATCCCTGTGCTCACCTTCAGCTGTGCTGAGCTGCACAAGTCAGGCTTTTCTCCCCACAGGGGCTGAGGTGGGAGCACCTGAGGGCTCCCAGGGGAATCCAGGCCCTAAGAGAGGAAGTAAAATATTTCTTTGCTTCTAAACTGAGCACAGGTCATCTCCAAACCACTGGGAAAGAGCAAATCCTGCTTCCTGGAGAGTCACCTGGGCCTCATCCTCCCTTTGGCAGAAGGATTTAGGGAATCAAAGAATCCTGGAGCGGTTTGGGTTGGGAGGGACCTTAAAGCCCATCCAGTGCCACCCCTGCCATGGGCAGGGACACCTCCCACTGTCCCAGGCTGCTCCAAGCCCCGTCCAGCCTGGCCTTGGGCACTGCCAGGGAGCCAGGGGCAGCCACAGCTTCCCAGTGATATCCCCCAGGTGTGGATGCCACCTGCAAGGCCTTGGGAAGAGTTCAACCTTCAGTGCAGGGCTTCGGAAGGCACAGAACTCTCTGTGGGCTTTAGACTGGTCCCAGTTGCCTCCTCCTCCCACTGCTCCTCAGGGCAGGGACTCGGTGCTCATCCAGCTGCTCCCAGTGGGAGCCCGGCCCAGGAAAACCCAGGAGAACCCAGGAAAACCCAGGAAAACCCAGGAAAACCCAGGAAAACCCAGGAAAACCAACAGGAAGCCATAATGTGACCATGCAGGAGGTCCTGGAGGAAGTGGGGACAGGATGGAGGGAGGTGTTGGCCCAGTTTTTGTGCCAGTTTTTGGTGAAACTGGGGGTTTTAGTGAAGCCAAGCTCGGGGCTCTGGAGCCCTTTGAAGTTGGGAAAAGGGCAGCAAACCAAGCCAAACCCTCTCGGAATTCCCAGCAGATGTTTGATGTTCCAGACCCTTTCAAGTGGAGCCATTTGGGCCCGAGCAAATTCTCTGAGGTATTTTTAGATGAGAGGAGCAGCAAAATCTGACCCCAGAGCAAGGGCTCACACAGGGCTGCCCTGTGGTGCTGGGAGAGCTTGGGGGCTGCTGGGAATCTTGGAATGAGGGATTTCCAAAGGAATTACCTGCCAGGAATCTGGGAATGAGGGATTTCCAAAGGAATTACCTGCCAGGAATCTGGGAATGAGGGATTGCCAAAGGGATAAAACAGACGAGAATCTGGGAATGAGGGATTTCCAAAGGAATTACCTGCCAGGAATCAGGGAATGAGGCTTTTCCAAAGGGATACAACTGACAGGAATCTGGGAATGAGGGATTTCCAAAGGAATTACCTGCCAGGAATCTGGGAATGAGGCTGTTCCAAAGGGATACAACTGACAGGAATCAGGGAATGAGGCCATTCCAGAGGGATACCACTTACAGGAATCTCCTATGGGATGGAGATCCCAGCCTGTCCCACTAAAGCTGTCCCTGATGGGGGTTGGATGCGGGGATGGGACCCAGCTCCTGGCCTGTGGGACCTGCTCCTGGGGAACTGGGGAAGCTCCTGCTCCCACCCTTCTGGAGATCCCTGTGGGATTCCTACCTCGGGTGTTTCAGGGATTGGTTTGGGGGCCTGGAGGTTTCTTTATTTCCTTCTGCCAACGGCTCGGCAGCAGGGAGAGGTTCTTGTGAGGGCTTGGGGGCAGCTCAGCGTTTCTGGTGGCCACGGAGGGTCCAGCAGTGGCTGAAGGGCCACGTTGGAGGGACGGGTGACAAGAAGCTGCGTGACAGCTCAGCAAAGGCTTCCAGCCTGAGCGCAGCCCAGGATGCGGCGAAGCCGAGGCTCCGGAGTGGGAGAAGGCTGTGGAGAAGGAGAACAGGAGCAGTTGTTTGCTGCCGGCTCCAAAGCAGAGCTGCAAATGTCAGACGGAGCTGGAGGAGGTGTTGGGAAGAGGAGAACGTGGAGCAGCACTGCTGGCGTGGGTAATCCGTGGAACTCCTGCGGGATAAACAGGAGTAAATGTGATCCTGAAAGGGAAAGGGAAGGTTTGTGGGGGTTTGGAACTGTCTGAGAAGGGCCCTTGAGGGAAGATCAGCTCTAGCCTGACCTGGTGTTGCCCTTCCCAAGACACGGAACGGCTCTGGAGCCGGAGCCCTGCAGCTGTCCCTTGGTCACTCTGAGCATTCCAGATCCCCTGAGTGCCCTTCCTTAGGAAGGGATGAACCCAGCTCGACTTCCCAGTACCCAAGTGCAGGGATAGATGGGATATTGGGAAGGAATTGTTCCCTGGGAGGGTGGGCAGGCCCTGGCACAGGGTGCCCAGAGCAGCTGTGGCTGCCCCTGGATCCCTGGCAGTGCCCAAGGCCAGGCTGGACGGGGCTGGGAGCAGCCTGGGACAGTGGGAGGTGTCCCTGCCCATGGCAGGGGTGGCACTGGGTGATCCCTGACTCCAGGAACACTGTCCTAGGTGAGCTTCAGCCAGGCAGAGGGAATGTGTGACCCCTGAGGGCATTCCCAGTCCGTTGCTGGGATTTGGATGGAGCAGGTGGGAATGGATGGAGGAGGGGAAGCAGCTGATGTGCCACAGCAATGAACTCCTGCTGGGATTCCTGGGCTGTCTGTGCAGGGCCAGGAGCTGCACTTGGATGATCCTTGTGGGTCCCTTCCAGGCCAGGGTATTCCCTGTTTCCATGAAACTGGCAGAGCTGTTTGGGATTTTTCCTCCTGTTTTTCTCTTCTGTGCTGTTGCTTAAATAGCCTTGGAGAGAAAGTCAGATGGAGACGGGGAACAAGGAGCTGCTTTTATCCCTCCCCCTCCTCCTGGACGGCCTGGAGTGGTCCTGGAGCAGATCCTCCATGTCCAGGATCCTCTTGTGTGCCCGTGCTGGGCTGCAGTCCCTCTCCACGGGCAGCTGGCACAGGGATAGGGCCCATGGAAGGAGCACAGCTGGCATTTCCCTGCTCCTCATTATTCCTTGGCCACTGTGGGATCCCCTGGAGCTCTTGGCACTCTGCAGGACTCGCGGCAGCTTTTCCTGCGTGCCCTGGAGGTGCTGTTTGGGTGTCTCCAGGATAACAGGCACGGTTTGTCCAGCACAGCGGGATCAGCTCAGAGGGATGTGGGAGCCTCTGGAAGCAGGAGCTGCTTCCCAGCTTGGAACCAGCAGCAGCAGTTTCCACTTTGAGGGAGGAGCTGCTTCCGTGGAGAGGAGTGGGAATGTAACAGGAACTTTGGGATTTCCCCCTGAACTGACGCAGGAACCTTGCTCCCTTCTCACTGCTTCCTTAGGGACACAATTCCCTCTCTCTCCTGAGATGTTTCCATAGCAAACTCCCAGATTCAGGTGTTGGAGCAGGATCCCCATGCCAGGGAGGGCAGCTGTGCACCCCTGGAAAGCAGGCACCAGTTGTGTGGGAAAGGGATCGGTGCTGGGTTCCTTCCCTTCCTGGAGCTGCCTCCTTGGTGCTGGAAACCCAGGGCTGGGTTTCCTTGGAACTGAATTCTGTATTTAATGGCAAAGCTGCCGAGAGCCCTCAGGTGGGTTTGTTTCTTGGTTCTATCTCCTATCGACCTCAACTGATTCATATTTGCAAGAAATCCTTCCAGAGGCATTTTATCCAACAACTTCATCATGGCCAGGGGAAAGTCAGTGGGATTTTGAGCTGGGACCAGTTCTGCTTTGCATTCCAGGCAGAGCAGGGGCTTTAGGGTGCCGTGTCTGTGCTTACATTGTGCATGGATATCGTGGTGATATATTGATGTATTGATATACTGATATACTGATATATTGTATATTGATACATTGATATAGTGATACATTGATATATTGAATATCTGTACTGGGGCTGTATTGACCCTGCTGCTGGGACACTGCAGTGTGGCCCTGGCAGTGCCACAGCTCCTG
>VZRQ01004701.1:13061-23779 GCA_013397975.1 Machaerirhynchus nigripectus | reverse complement strand
TATACTTAACCATGGTAGATATGCAAAAATAGGAAAAAAGTCTTCCGTGTTGGGGGAAATGACATATTTAAACTACACCTAGCAGTCTGAGGATCACAAGGACTTAAGTGGCCTCTATCTGTATGCCCTCTTCTATGAAGTGCATAATTGCAACGTAACAGCTCCCCTTTGAGATTTAAAAGCTTGTTTCTGATACCCCCACCATCTGGTCAGTAGGAATAATGAGCAAAACCACTAAATAGTATCCTTAAATAAGACAGATAAAGTGCTTACAAATTCTTAAAGCAAAAGGCACTAATTTCAAGGAAAATGTTCACAAAGTTCTTTACACTTTGCAGTTTGTTGCAACCAAAATGACACTTTTCTCTAAGCCAGAGAAAAACTGCATTTCACTTCGTTTCAAGCAGAAAGGAGTTCCTGAACTTTATTAGCAATGGTTTTCAGTACAGGATAGCATGGAGTTTCCTGGGCAATGATAGAACAGAGTAAACTGGGAACAGGAAGATCAAATCTCCAAAAGTGTCTTTTGCTGCTGGCTGGCTGCCTTTGGAATTCAGATTTTATCTGTCCTCAGATTGTGCCTTGTTCAACAGGCAGAAACAAAACACAAAGGAGGAGAAGACTACAGTTCAAAGAAATCAAATATAGATATTTAAATTAAGATTGTAAGTATTTTCTTGCTGCAGGAAGAGTCAATTATTTAGTTCCTTTTAGGAAAAGGGTCATACCTTACTCTGAGATGGTAAAACAAGTTCAAGTCTCTTGTCAGCAAATGATTACAAAACAGTAATATATAATCCTAACAGCATAGTAGCTAACCAGCTATTTAAAGAACTGCTTACCTTTTTAAACAAATTGCTCTGTAAAAACAGTGTAAGTGGTAAGATAAGACTGTAGAAAACCTTATTGCAGGGTTCTTTTTTTCCAACAAACATGGATTTTTAATAAAATATTGCTCTTTTTGTGTGTAAAAGTGTACTCATTTTTGGACTGAGCAAGGCAGAAGGCTGCCCTCCCAAGTATGAGTCAGACCACAGCAATTTTAAACGTTTTCATAGGTTCAAACAGGAAAAGTTTCAGATGACTGTGATTTTCAGGCACTTGTTTATGCTGCATATACAGGTCATTTTAAAGTCTAACTACCCTTTGTAAGGTGGTGGGTTTTTAATTATTATTAGTGTTCCCTCGAACAAAGTATAATGGAAATGAAAACTGGAGGCTAGCTTATGTGTAGGACTCCTCTTAAACCGGCCTGGTGACCAGTAAGTTTTGCTTCAGGTCGGTTGTTACGATCCGATTTAAGCCCAGAAGAGCAAAGAAAACTAAGTCTCTGTGCATAAACAGGAAAGAACTTAGAGAAGGTTCAAAATATTCCCAAAAACGAGATTAAAACCAAACGAGGTTACGTGTCTTCTGCCAAAAAATTGATGTATTTTATTTAAAAGAGGCAAAGAGAAGGAAAGAGAGAAGAAAGAAAAAAAGAAAGAAAGACATAGAGAAAGAAATGTGCGTGGGGGGTGGGGGGACAGGGAGAGGTGAGAGGGGTTAGGTGGGAGCATATCACCCATCCAGGGGTCCCAGTGACATCTTGTTGCTCCCCTCCATCTGGTCTTCTTGGTGTTGAGGGTCCGCTGCTGCCGTGGCCACAGGGCCACGTGTGGCCACACGCCGAATGTGTAAAGTAAAGAATTCCATGGATTAATATACACTTTGGGCCAGGTGGGAACGCCCATGTGCCTCCCTTGCAGGGGCTGGATTGACACACTGTCCCTTGCAACCCTGAGGGTCTGTTGCATCATCTCTGGTGTTCTGGTGCAGGGTCTGGGGACCCCTTTGAGGGGGGCCCTTTGCTGGGCCGTGTCACCCCTTCTGCTGTGGATAAGCTTTCCCCGGGTAAAGGGCCCCTCAGCTGGGCTCTGCACGGTGAGGATGGGTGGTCACCACGCCTCTGACCACCGGCTTTTAGACTCAAAGCCTCTCTCCCCCCACCCTTTGGTGCGAGGGTCTGTGCAGGCCTGGCAGCTGACAGCCCTGGGGCTGTGGTCTCCACCCTGGAGGTGTTAAGCTTAGGCTTTGTGAATGCCCCCAGCCCTGAGCTGTTACTTTATCTTACCTTCATCAGCGAGCAGAGTAAGGCCTCAGGCAGGGCCCCTTTCAGGATGCAGTAGTCTTCTCAGAAAGTTTTGGAATACAGTTTTAAAAGTCCTTCATGAAAAAGTTTATGTCATAAACTGTAATATTTCAGTCTCTTACATCGGTATGGTCACATTGATCATTTCTTCTTCATTGTTTTGTGGGTTTGGTCAGCCTAATGATTCAGAAATTAACAAACACACACCCGTGCTTCACCTCCTTTCTCACTGTGAAAGGTTCTTTGTAAGCTTCCTGCTTCCAGGGCAGCCATACAAGAGGATTTGAAGCATCTGATCACAGCTACGAAAAAGTGGTTTTTTACATCAGAAAACTTAACTAGTAATAGGGGGGCGTTTTTTGGTATTTTGAATCTTGAAGCTAAGGGTGTTCTTACTACCATGCGAATTAGCAGTATGTCTCAGTAGTTGAACCTGTCCTCAATTATCTACAGTAAGGCAGGTACAACAGCATCTTTTTACTAGAATTGTGTGCTGTAATAGCTGCTTTCATGGTAATGCAAGCTTTTACAAATTAATTTGCAGCTACAAACTATTTTCTTCTTAGCAAGTAAGAGCATTCATAGCTAGGATACTTCTGTCTTTTATAAAAAACTTGTATTTCTGATATTCCTAACCTGCATTTTAGTTGGCTTCTTTTCATGCTGGAAGTGCTGTGGTTCCACTGGTGTTAGTGAGAATAACAGAATAAGGCTATGCGAGACAATGTGATAGGCTGACTTTGATTGCCAGCCTGGCACCCAACTCTCTCCCATTTCCCCTACTCAGCGGGACAGGTGAACAAAATACCAAGAAAAAGCCCGTGGGCTGAGAGAAGGACAGGGAGATCAGTCACCAAGTACCACCATGGCCAAAGCTGAATCAACTTGGGGAAAATTAATTTAATTTATTGCTAAGTAAGAGTAGGCTAACAAGAAATAAAAACAAGACTAAAACCACCTCCCCCCAGCTTCCTCTTCTTTGGGGGCTCATCTCCATTCCTTCATTCCTGACTCTACTCCTACACATGCACACACACACAAAAGCCACGTAGAGAAGGGGGAACAAGGGCTGTGGTCTGCTCATTATGCTTTGTCTCTGCCACTTCTTTCTCATCATGCTTTATTCTTGCTACAGCAAGAGGTCCCTTCCATGGGGTACAGTCCATCACAAACTTTTCTAATGTGGGTCAAAGACTGGTGGAAGGGATATTCCATATCACAAAACATAATGCCCACTCTATGGGGGGTGTTGGCTGGAGGTGCTGATTGCCTCTGGGGAGCAGTCTGGGCATAATTAAATTTTATTTTGTTTCAATTATTAAGCTGTTTTTATCTGAGCCCACGAGTTTTAGTGTTTTCTTCTCCTGATTCTCCCCTCCCTGCCACAGAGAGTAGTGTAGGGGAGGGGGAAGCGAGGAAGCACCTACATACTATTAGTTGCCAGCGAGATAGGACCACGACAAGTGTCCCCCAAGGTCTGCAACATGAGCATCTGCTCCAGCATGCTCCTCAGTGAGCTGCAGAGGGAGAACCTGCACCACCACCACAGTCCTATTCTTAGGGGGAACAATCTGCATCACCACCGTCTTCACCACGGGCTGCAGGGCCTGGAGCACCTCCTGCCCTCCTTCTTCACNTCTTCTTTGGGGGCTCATCTCCATTCCTTCATTCCTGACTCTACTCCTACACATGCACACACACACAAAAGCCACGTAGAGAAGGGGGAACAAGGGCTGTGGTCTGCTCATTATGCTTTGTCTCTGCCACTTCTTTCTCATCATGCTTTATTCTTGCTACAGCAAGAGGTCCCTTCCATGGGGTACAGTCCATCACAAACTTTTCTAATGTGGGTCAAAGACTGGTGGAAGGGATATTCCATATCACAAAACATAATGCCCACTCTATGGGGGGTGTTGGCTGGAGGTGCTGATTGCCTCTGGGGAGCAGTCTGGGCATAATTAAATTTTATTTTGTTTCAATTATTAAGCTGTTTTTATCTGAGCCCACGAGTTTTAGTGTTTTCTTCTCCTGATTCTCCCCTCCCTGCCACAGAGAGTAGTGTAGGGGAGGGGGAAGCGAGGAAGCACCTACATACTATTAGTTGCCAGCGAGATAGGACCACGACAAGTGTCCCCCAAGGTCTGCAACATGAGCATCTGCTCCAGCATGCTCCTCAGTGAGCTGCAGAGGGAGAACCTGCACCACCACCACAGTCCTATTCTTAGGGGGAACAATCTGCATCACCACCGTCTTCACCACGGGCTGCAGGGCCTGGAGCACCTCCTGCCCTCCTTCTTCACTGACCTTGGTGTTTACAGAGTCTCACATTTTTCTCACTCCTCTCTCTCAGAGCTGCTGTGTATGGTTTTTAACTCTATAATAAACATGTTATCACAGAGGTGCCACCAGTATTGCTGACTGTCTCAGCTTTGGGCAGCTGTGGGTCTGTTTTGGAGCCTGCTGGTGATTGCTCTGTCCAACAGCAGGGGCAGCTCCTGCTCTTTTTTCAGAAAGACCACTCCTGCAGTCTCCCTGCTCCCACCACCTTGCCATGAAAGCCCAGTACAGATCAACTATTCTGGCTTCAGACACTGAAATCACCAGGTGCCACCAAAGTTACTCTGGGAAAGTGCTTGAGAACTATCAGAATAGCTAAGGACTTTAACTCCCAGCATAAAAAGTAGTAGCACGTTTCTTAATTTCTCTAATAATAATGATAATAATAATCCTTGCTATAGCAATCACCAGAGGGATATTCATGACTTCTTAAGACAAAAATAATAAAAATCAATGTTACTGCATAGAAAGGGAGTTCATCTGATATTTAAAGTCAGTATCTTTTGCCCAAGTGTTTGTACACAGTCCACTAGCTATGTGGTACCCCTCCAGGTTTTAGCTTTCCTCTATGTTTTCTTTCTTTTACTAGGGTGTATAGGAGATCAATACATCAGGCCAGTTTTAGTCTTCAAAACAAAACTATAATAAACTGACACTGACTAATACACTTTGCCAATGGCTAGCCTTTATTTGCTCTCCCACTGCATTTTCAAAATTAGTTCTTGATAATCTTGTCTGAAATCAGCTGTAAATGAAGAGTTGATGTCACGCTGACATGACTGATGGCTATAATTCTCCACTGCGTTAGTAATTAAGGTTCAGCTGCTCTGGCTTGAAAGCCCCTTGATGAAGAGGAGAGAAGCTGAAATCAAAAGCGGACAACATGCTTCATCCTTATTTCAACACCTTTGGTGGTGGTGTGCTCCTTGATCCTTCCAGCATAATAACAGAAGGGTGAGGAATCTCATCTTCACCCAGAATTTTTTATCTGATTTCAGGGGCTGGGTCTCGCCAGGCATCTTTCCTCTTTATTCCACAGAATTTTTCTGTTTTCCTTGTGTTTGGTGTCCAGGTGCTCATCTCCCAGGTCTTCTACCTGATCTACTGTTCAAGTGTATTCCTACACATTGGCTGTACAACTCTATTGCAGGTCGTTTTGTAGCTTAGTATTATTTCTGTATTGATGCTTCATGGCATTACAAGATGCTCACAGGTTGGTACCAGTTATGTAATTAGCAGTATTACAGCATTAGAAAATGCTTGCATATTGCTATAATTTACCTTGTTTTGATGTGTTTATGACTAGGTTAAAGGCATGCAAATACTAATTACATTCTTGTTAGTGTCATTCTACTTTATGGGAAGCAACAGCCTTCTGCTTTTGCTATAATTTATCTCATAGTAAAGATTTGGTTTTCTTGCGTTCAAAAATCAGCAAAGGCAAAAGAACTCTTTCTGCTGATTTCCACATGAATTTAACTCACAAGTATAATGAATCCTGGAACATACAAGTTTACCAGAGAAATGCCATCAGGCACTTGCACTCTAACTGTTAATTGGGGATCTTTAACTGCAAGAGCATCATTTTGCTGTGTTGAAGCCCTTTCCCATGCCTCAGGGCCACCCAAAGATGTAGCATTCAATTAACCGGGTGTTGTTATCACACAGTGTAAGGGAATATAAGCAGCAAACCCAAGCAGTATGATACAAGATAGTGTTTCTATCTACACTGCCTTCTCCAGCAACTCTTTTTCAATTCCCATTATTTTTAAATATGATTTGTATTCACTTGTCTTCCCTCTATGCATGTTTAGTTTAACAGCACCTTGACTACTCTCTCTGATTACCAGGACATTAAAACCCAAAGTATTTTACTGAAAGTAGTTTCATACCAGCTATCAGTTATGTGATATTCCTTCAGATTTCCTTTAAATTTCCTTTATATTATTAGGATATACAGGAGACCGATTAGCCTCAGAGTTTCCACCAGTAGAATTGACCTGACTTCAAAGCACAGAAGTCTGTCTTATTTATCAATTTTTTTGTATATTCCCATAGCCAGCATCTTGTCTTGAAACTCAAAGTTCTTGGCAACTGCTTTGTTGTACATTTCACAGTAGGCAGAGCATGTAATTTTGTACGTGTGTTTATCAACTGCATGTGATATGTGGCCTTCCAGAACAGCTGCATTTTTTACTGAGACCAAACAGACTCTCCTACTAAAGCACTAAGCATTATCACAGGATCACAGAATCACAAAACACCCTGACTTGGAAGGGACACACAAGGATCACTGAGTCCAACTCCTGGCCCTGCACAGGGTGACCCCAAGAGTCACACTGTCACCAAAAACGCGAGAAAAACTGAAACTCTCCAACAACATATTTCAGTGTTAGAGAATTTAAGCATTACTTTGTTCTCACCAGGATGTTAGTCTGGCCAAGATGTGCAATAGAAATTATTTCATCCACACATGCCCAGGTTGTGCACAAAATCATTCCATCACACCGGGTTATTTACCTGATTATTTAAATATTTATACATACAAACCCTCCCAAAATTTCTTATTAATTGTTCCAAATTACACAATTCTTAATATTTCGTTCTCCTATTGGTTATTGATCCCTTCCCTTTCGATGCTAATTTGATCCTCATTCTTTGGTTCTTTTATCAATCTTTTCCCAGACCAGGTGACCGTTCCAGGGGGTAATGTTCGCTAATGTTCCCTTATCTCCTGTGTATCTCTCTGGCTACTCCCAATCTGTCGATTTTAAACTCGTCAGACCTCGCCCAGGCTCGGTGAACAAAGTCTTTTGAAGAGAAACTTCAATTCCCCTTCCCCTGGGCAAAGGCAAACAAACCCCTGACTAAAGTTACATAAAAAATGTTTAAAAGTTGTGTCATTTCCAACAACGCAGTGTGTCTGACAGCATTGTCCAAACACTTCTCGAACTCTGTCAGGCTGGTGCTGTGACCACTTCCCTGGGGAGGTCGTTATGGTTGACATCTAACATCATAAACTGCAAGATAACTAGGCAAGTCCATAATATATCAGGTGAACAAATGGCTGACAGGTCAGATTCACAGAGTTTTAGTAAATGCCTGTTAGTTACACCTGGTGCTCAGTCACCAGTGGGGTTCTGCAAAGCTCAGTTCCAGGGTCAGTACTTTTCAATGTTTTTATAAATAATTTGGATGCAGAAGGCAAATGTACATAAGTTTGCCAGTGATTAGGAGGAGCCATGGACTCCCTACAGGGCAGACAGGCTGTACAGAGAGATCTGGAGAGCTGGGCAATCACCAACCATTTGAAATTTAACAGGAGCTAGTGTCAGATTCTCCCCCTGGGGCAAGGTAGTCCTGTTTATACATACAGGGGGATGAGGGTCTGGAGGGCAGCCCTGAAGGAAGAGATGGTGGGTGGGGGTGTTGGGCTGATGGCAAGTTGAACATGAGTCAGCAGTGCCCTGGCAGCCAGGAGAGCCACCCATGTCCTGAGGGGCATCAGGCACAGCATCGCCAGCCGGGCAAGGCAGGGGATTGTCCCGCTCTGCTCTGCACTGGGGCGGCCTCACCTCGAGTGCTGGGGGCAATTTTGGGTGCCACAATATGAGAACGGCGTAAAGCTATTACAGAGTGCAGAGGAAGGTTACAAAGGTGGTGGAAGGTCTCAAGGGCAAGTTTTACAAGGAGCAGCTGAGGTCACTTGGTTTAATTAGCCCGGAGAAGAGAAGGCTGAGAGGTGATCCCATTGCAGTCTATAGCTTTCTTTAGGTGGGCAGTGCAGGGGATGTGCTGATCTCCCCTCTCTGGTGAGCAGCAGTAGAACGAGGAAATGGAACAAAGCTGCATGTATGATTTAGTGTTAGGTAGTTCTGCAGGGAGATGGACTTAATGAGCTTTATGGGTTCGTTCTAAATCGAGATTTCGGTGATTCTAGGGTTCTATAAGCTTCTCACAGGTTGTTCAAATTTAAACCCTGGAAGATGAACACTTCTTTCTAAACTCAATGTCAGTTTTGAAAAACAAGGATGTGCCTTGACTTACCAATGTAAGCCCCCTTAAATTTGGCCTCATGTTTAGCACCGTTGCAATCAGTATTGTTTCAGAAAAGAGACCAGCCTGATTAACTACACTGCCACATTTAAACATGTATCTGTTTCTACCTACACACCAAGAGCTTCTTACAAAAAGTCTGAGAAAGCTGCTCCAGGTGATAACAGCCACGAAAAATGCAATTGACAAATCATTTGAACTGAGAGGTGAGAGTAGTGTTAAATTTAACAAGTAATCTGTTTCTCAGCCAAAGATTTATTGTTTCTCAAAGAAGAACTCTTCAGTGTTAAGAAACACGTTTGAACACATTGAATATTGTAATTTCACAACATTCAAATATTATGCATCAACTAATTTTTCTTGTGAATTTTGTCCCCACATTAAGCCTGAGGGTTACAGCAACAGCTGGCTGATTCTTTTTTTCAGAAGAATATTTCTTGACGAAATTAGGTTTTTTTCACCTGAAATATTTTTTTCCATAGGAAAATAGATCACCTGAGGTGATTTTTTAATGATTATCTATGGAAACTACATTTATCTGTCTGTATGCTGATTTACAAGCCCATCTGTCAATTTTGTTACCCCAAACAAATTTTGGACCTGCTGGCTTATTCAAATTAAATTATTATTTAAATTTTAAAAACTGAATTTCTAAAAATTTTGTGAAAGCAATAATTGAAAACAGCAGAAGCAGCAGAAAAAGTTTACTCATAGTCCTTGGTCCAGAGAAGACTCTACCATGATAAAGAAAAAGAATCTCAACGACCCAGCTTTCCTTCTTTTCTGACAATGAGAGAAACCTGAGTCAGAGCTCCTGATTATCTGAATGTGCAAATAAAATCCACACATCCATTCATCAGATGCAATTCTTCTAAGCAGGAAAAAAAAAAAAGCTGCTTTTTTTGTTTTGTGTTTTGTTCTGTTTTTTCGTGTGGTTTTTTTTTTCCCCCATTTTATTTAAGCTGATTTTCATTTTTGGAAGAAAAAAAGATCAAACATTTCCCTTTTCTTAAAACTCAAGAGAAAAACATTGAAGCATAGGATGTAAAAGACTGTGGGGTTTTTTCCTAATGTTTTTATTTTTAAAAGTCTTTTTAAAGTAGATAGAGAGTTTTTATTTCTACTACCTGTACCTGGAAATCTTCCTTCTGTATTTCTTATGAACACTGAGACATATAATGAGCTTATGATTCTGCCAGTTAACAAGGGGCCTTAATAGAGTCAACATAAAGACTAATTTAGTACTCACAGGATTAATTAAGCTGATTTGAAGGAGCAGAAAATTTTATTTTGTTTAACTTAGATTGCTAAAATGATGCTAATAATTTAAATGAGGATTCTTCTCATTTAATTAGTTTATTTTCTTATGAAAGGAAAAATTTTTAAAAATTGCTGAAGGGGGAAAAATGAAGTTCAGAACTGCAGCCTCTTTGTCAAATAAAGAGTTTACATTATGAATATATATAAATTGAGTACAGTGAAGTACCACCAGTTATGTGTCACGAATTTCTGCAGTAATTTTGTTTCTGTCACATCACTGAAAATTCCATTCCTCCTGGTTCAACAGCCTACTGATTTATTCAATTTTGTTTGCATGGGTCAAACATTTTGCTTTAAAAAAAAGCACAAAGAGAAAACAACAAATGGACAACAAAAGGGGAGAACAAAACAAACGCAAAGTACAGCATGGAAGAGGGAGAAATAGAGCAAAGGTTTCTACAGGTGAGACCGCAAGTCTCAAATCTGGATGATGTGCCTGTTCCCTAGAAGAAACTTATCACTTTGGCTGTTAAGTCAGCCAAATAAACTCCACCAATCTTTTGTCCCTAACACTGATAGAATCCTTCAATATTGTAGCCCTTGGCTAAAAATATTGCATGAAACAACAACTCTTTTGAGAACTTGAAAGCTTCCAAAATGGCTGACAACTTCTCAAAGCACAATTCTAGGAAGCTATTTTTATTTATTTATATTTATTTTTAGAGTAATCCTTCTGCCTGTGTCTAGTCAAATAGGCTCAACTGTTTTGATCTCAAGTTGATCCTCCGAGCCATGTCACTGCTCCTCGCTATGCCACTGTTCTTTGCTAAATGCTCCTCCTTTCCTTAACCTGCCCTTTGTACTTTGGTTGCTCAGTCCTGTGGACTGCTTAGACCCTCAAACCACTCACACAGAGTATCAGGATGTGGGGGAA
>VZRQ01004701.1:0-13011 GCA_013397975.1 Machaerirhynchus nigripectus | reverse complement strand
AAGGGGGGGGGTGCGTGGTAAGGGGAAGTTTCTGAAGAGATTGCAAGTTGATTTACAATTTTTTTGATTTGAGCAAAAAAATTTTTTGCAAAACAAAAAACCCACCAGATAACATCTGCACTTGCATCTTGGCATTTGTGTAAAGTTATGGTTTAAGTTAAAACTACAAGAGGTCTCAAACAGACTAAGCCTCACATCCCAAAAACCCCAAATCTGTTTCAGAGCTAGAAGTGTGTAGACACCAAGTTTCACTGGTCAATGGTCACAGAATCAGACGAAACACAACCTTGAGAAAAAAAAATCTTACTGAGTGATCAGATCAGCCACAAAGTTTAATAAGCTTTGGAAGAACAACCTCCTCATTGCATTTAATTTCTCATATTCAGGGAAAGAGATTTTAGTCCTTATTTGCAAATAAATTATTTTGTACCAAAGATACTTTACTGTGTCTTCAGTGTCTCACATAATTTTCCCCAAAACTTGTGAAGATTTGAATATCTGACCAGCTACTTCAGTCAAAATGGATCATAGAGTGGTTAGGACTTCTATACATTTTCAGTTTCTGAGTAAGAACCATTTTCTTTTTCTATTTAGACTGACATGCTTTGAGAAGGATCACATTCTATGTATTGTCTCTCAAAACTTCAAGGCAAATGTTTACTCATCTTAAAAATTTAGGCATATGTCAGTTTCCAAATTCTGCTGCCTAGTATACTGCAATATATTTGGAGAAACTTTTGATAAAGATAGTTACTACAGGTTTGCCCTTGTTTTAGGCTTACAGTCACAGACTGATGACAGTGTTGGGACTGGTAAACCTCCCACTGACTGGTGGTGCAGGACTTGGTACTAGCTGAAGATGTTAGATTGGTTTAATTTTGTGAACTTAGTGTGAAATTTTGTCACATATAATTTTGAAATTCTCTTTAATCTTTTAACTGTACTGACAAACTGCTATAATACTTAAATATTACTTATGTATCAGTAGTTGTCAGCTGTATTTAGCTCTTTTTAGTTCTGTTCACACTGATCCTTACAGCCACATTTCATCCATGAATTAGAAGATAAAGAGAAGGAATGTATGTGCATTTGCACAGGAGCATACGCTGCTATCACTTTTCAGATAACAACCATGATCTCCATTTTTTTCACAAATGGAAGAGCCAGAGACCCTTCCCTGGCTTGGGGTGTGACTAATCAGAGAAGAATTCCCAGGAATTAAGTGGGATTATATTGGCCTGTCATCTCTTCCCCTCCCCATCCCCGTGTAGAAAATGATCATGAAACAAAACGTCCTCTCCAGAAGTCTTTAACCTTCCTTTTCTGAGACATTCCCCATCTTAAAATAAAACTCCTCCAAATCACGCGGAGGGATCACTCTTTCTCTAGAGATGTTGTCAGTTTGGGACAGGGAGTTAGTAGAAAGAGGAGCTACGTAGTTTGAAAACCTCAAACTGATATTGACGAGTTCATGGTAATAACTTCACTGTAATCCTGTTTTCATCTAAAGCCCAATTTTCCAGACCCTGCCTGATTAAAATTTTCTGTTTAGAGACAAAATTTCTGTACTTCCTCTAATCTAAATACATTTGTTCCGGAACCATTTCCAAACTAGAGTGGCCAGTGTCTTGTCCACAAAAACCTCTTCCTTGGGTCACAGTGCCAGAAAGCCATCTCAGCTGTGGTCAAGATGCAAGGCTCAGTATGGCCCATGAATTAACCAACCTCAAAACAAACCAACCAAATAAACACAGCACTGAGGGGGTACAGGAATTACGCACTATCTTTGGAATCTCAGCTTCCCTGGTGGTCTCCACTTAGTTCACAGTTCTCTTTCTGAGGCTCACCAATGTGTGCCTGAGAGGCAAGAGTGCACACAGACAGGATTTAGGTCCTTGATTTACATATTTTTAGCAAACATTTTTCTGCAGACTCCACTGTGGCTGTGTTTTCTTTCCTGGCTTTTTTGCTGCTTTTTGTTGTTGTTGTTGTTTGGTGTTCTTTGTTTGTTTGCTTGGTTTTTGTTTTCTTTTTTATGTAACAAAGAGCAACAGTACACTCACTTAAATGATCAGAATTAATTAATCAGCAATTAGGCTGACTCACTGAATAAAGTAAGCCACAGGCTTCACATAGTGAGTCCTGCATCTAATCTTGAAATGAGCTATTATGTCTCCATGTCTCCAGATGTGTGTTGTCTCATATTTGTTCCAATGTTTAATTATACAGCCTGTTAAAACAGCAGTTCCTGCATGAACTTTCCTGATACCATCTGACAGCCATTGTATCCCATTACACCCTCACCTCCAAGACAAAAGTGGCACAGCTGCAGCTGTGAGAGTCAGTAGCACCCCCTTAAATTCACAGTCTTCCTCCTCTCAGAGGTTTCTTTTGTTCATAGGACTTCACCATTCCTGCAAAGGCATTTGCTGCTGAGTGTTTCTTGCATGCTCTTGTGAAAGTGGCGCTGTATTTCCTTGTATTTGCATGACTCATTTTGAAGAGTCATTAAATTTACACACTGAAGACATGTAGAAAGTGGAGAAATAACTGTTGTGTGGAAGTACTTTGCCTCTGCCTAATGAGAGCACTTTTCAATTAGATATGCTCCTCAAGTCTGTTGGGTGCCTGTTGCCATTATATCCACTTGTAACTTTACCTCTCAAGATTGCAATTTTTCCTACTGTTGCTGTAATGAGATGCAGCCTTTACTGCTTCTGTGTGTAAAGAGGCTCATCCACAGAGGTGTTTTGATGACTAACGCTACACACTCGCTTTTCTTGCAGAGTTCTCCTTTAAATGTTTCTGTACCCAGCAACTCAGAACAGTAATTTACTCGTACAACTTTGTCCCTCTCAGTTCTATTATGCTTTTCTCCAGCACTCTATTCCAGTATTTGAGCTTTATCAATGTGATAATCTCATGCCTCACAAAAATTATAAGAATTTTGATAGTGCAAAGTAGTCTCCATGGTACTTTCCAAATATTGCTGTTCCTTAACTTGTAAAAGCCACTGACACTTTATAAATGAGATGAGAAAAATATGTAAATTGGAAATTAAAAATTAACAAATCTATTTATTTATTCAAGACACTAATAAACTTTCTGAGTTAAGAATCAGGCTTGTTTAATATCCAATTTTTACTTCTCTTTAGGTTTCTCCATGTAACTAAAACATGGAACATCTGAAATAATTTTCCAGCTAACAAAGGGCTACTGCTGCTAAGACCTTCTTATAAATGTAACCAGAAGATAAAAGAAACATTTAAACTTACTTCTCCTGAGGTTGGACAGTTCCTTACACTCTAATGACTTATCCATATTTAATGTAATGATTCCTAGAATATGATAACTTTTAAAAAAATACTCATTCATTTTGTATGAGATCATGAACATACTGTGTATGTATGCTATTCATCGATGTATGCTCCACTTGGGAAACTCAAGGCTTCCTTTCATTTTTTCCCCGAAGTCTTTTTTTTTGTCTCAAGTCTTCCTTTTTTTTCTGCTTCCAGGTTGTGCTGCTGCTAAAGGGAATAAAGATCCAGTCTAACAATGAAGAATCATTAATCCTGATGATCCTCTCCTGGAAGAAGTGTGCTGGTTGTCCTTCAGCTGGGAGAATTGGTTTAAAAGCAAAAGATCACACAGCAACCAAGTCACCAGGCACACAGCTGGGTGCTGCTGTAGATGCCAGGTAGAATGAGCAGAGTCTGCTGATCTCAGGTGTCTCTCCTCAGCATATTCAGGACGGAGCATGAGTCAGAGCAGGGGAGTCTTCATCTTACTGGGCGTCTCACCAGCAATGTGTTTGACTGCTCCCAATATTTTAAGTAAAATGCAATTGTCATTGTAAAGCTCTGGAAAGCCTACTTCAGTGATGGGAACTATGTCTGTGGCATGCTCTTGGAAAGAAAAGAGTGGAAATCATACTTAAATTGGTGGAATACTAATCTGCCATCCATAAATAATCCTGCAGCCAAAATGATTGCTAGAAGGTCTGGACAAAGGCAAGGATGTGAGAGTGCTGTCTAGCTCTGCCAAGGGGAAAGCCCCCTGTATTAGGCTCATGAGTTTCTACCAAGGAGAAAGCAAGTCACTTGCAACAACACGTTCTCATTACAGTGTTTCTATTTGGGGTCTATATTCCCACCATAGTGCTCAGGAATTTGGCCAAACTGGAGCTGGCACCTCCCTTTCCTCTTTTACAGGCTTCACAAATGGATACTATGGCTTCCATCTCTTTAGTCTCCTGTCCTGACAAGGCAGTGGATATGGTCTCCTTTTCTTCCTAATACTTCCTAGCTCATTAGGAACTTTTAGGGTTGAAGGAAACCAGAATTGTTCCAGGAAGCTAAATTATTTTCTTTTCCTCTGCCAAAGACTAAACAACATTTTTTAAGGACCATCGAATCATCGTGAATACAAATAAATCACTCTTTCTCTGAAGTCTTTATGTTGAAGCCTAACGGCATCCTGTCAAAACAATAGCAGATTAAAAAAATATTAAAAAAATAAAAAAATGGAGAAGGAATAGTGTATCTGGGAAGAAAATTTGTGTTTTCTGCTCATGCTGTCATGATCCTGCACCTAGTAAACTAGTAGCCATTTGTGAGTCATGTACAGGGACTAAGACACTCTATTCACATTGAAAAAATGTCTTTATAATGGGCAGATTATTTAAATAAATTACTTTCCAGGACTTGATAGAACCATCCACTTAGACAAAAATTACTCAATATGATACTTCTATTCACATATGCACAGGTATTCTTCACCAATGGCATTCTTGAATACAAAGGGTGATTATCAGGGTTCCTGCTACATTTCCCTTCAATATTAATCCTTGTTCAATCTCCAGACTCTCACATCGCACTTGAAACAAACTGCTGCCATGGAAAGTCATCAACGCAAGTTTGCCTTGGTTTTCCTCCCTAAATACAGGTATAAAATAGGATAATATAGATATAAATCTAAAGCTTCATTAAAATTTTTAAATTATGTTGATAAATAATAATAGTCATTATACATTAAATCCATAGCCACATGAATTTATATGTAAGCTGAATATGTGTATGAGTTTTCTGTCCCTTCTTTCTTTATATTTAATCTTATTTCCCTTTCTCTTCCATCATAGAATGCAAACAGTGAAATTCTCAACTTACTAAAATTTTTAGCAAAACTCCCAAGTCTCACATGGAGCCAGGATTTTACTCAGTAAATCTGGTTGACTACTTGCTTCATTTTAATAGCATTACATTGTATCTTTTTTTTTCAGTGTTGTTTTGATGCTATATACTTTTGTGAAAGCTTGTATTTGAATTAGCTAGCATGCAGCTGTGAGTACCTGTTTATAGAAAAAAAAATCTGAATAATATTCTTCCAGGTTTAAAATACAAGACATGTGAGCTGCAGTCATTCTTTGTGCTCCTCTGAGTGATATTCAAAAGCATCTGAAACCTCTTTTGATTTCTCACAACAATGTGAACTGTGTCTATTACTTTCAGCATATTTCATGCAAAGTGTCCCCAGCATTTTCCACCTAAATCCTGTGCCTTACTTTCATCTACAAGGATGCTTCTTCTTGTTAGGTCTTTTCAATTTCTCCACAATCCCAAGATATGCTTTGGAGTTAGTGACAAGGTACACTCAAACTCTTCTCATATAAAAGAATGGGCAAGGCTGTAACTAGAGATAAAGAAGAGTCATCACAAAATCATTCATAGAGTTATTCTGCTCAACAGCATGTATGTACCACATAAAAGGCAGAACAGTGGTAGGACCTGTGAAACAAACAGGAATATTTTAAGGTTCTAAATACTTTTAAAAGAGAAAGATGTCATTGGATCTAAGAGCAGGTAATTCAGATCAGCATATGCATATATGAATCTGCATCTCCTTGTGTCTCTGATGGATTTCCAGATTTAATTACTATATACTAAGATTAGAATAGTATTTCAGTGGAGGATTGATAGTTTGATCCTTATGCTGTATGTTTTTTCACATCAAATCTGGCTTAAGGTGGTAAATGTTGCTTCTCTTCAAATTTATAATGGAAGCTGTATATTGGGGTTCTTCTGTTTTCTGATGTTTGTGCAAAAATGTACAAGGATTTTATTTCTATACTAGGCCCTCCTTTTTTTTTTAGACAGCTACCTGTCTTTACAGCATAGGTATAGATACAGATATAGATACAGATATAGATACAGATATTTATATATATATATATATATGTATATAGATAAAATCGAATTTTATCTGCCATTCAAAACCACTGTTGTATCCCTTCATAATAAGGTCAATTATCATTCATGTATAATAAAATTTGCTGTGAAAGCTTCACCATGAAGTTAATCAATACTTTTGCTGTCAAGCCATAATACCTGTAGATATTTTTGAGTGAATCATGGTGAAGGCAGTCTAAGAGTTAGACAAACAAAACCCCTTCTGAAAATTTCAGTGACAGGGAGGCTCACAAAAGTTTTCTTCAGTGGCTAACAGTGGAAATCTGCTTGACAACCATGTAAAGTGGAGACCAGCCTGATCTCCCTGGAGCTACCCTTTGCTACTTCATTCATGCCGTTTCATAATGGTCTAAAATACACTGCAGCAACATTTTGTTGGCAGTTTAAATCACTTGCATCACTTTTCTGTTGTGTTACAACATTAAAATTTTTCTCTATTTTTCCAAATGTTTTTCACTGAACTGTAGAAAATTTGCCTGGGAAAAACCATTATGCTGTACCTAGCTTGTTCTTGGAAGATGCATTTTTCTTTTGCAGCCTTCTTCAGCGTTTATGTGATTCTACCACCTTCTTAACCAAGTTATTTCTGTGCTTACCTACATCCAAGTTTTTAATACTCCCTAAACAATACCTCATCTGCTGCAATCTAAGTAAATTACATCTTGATTTCTCCCTTGTTTCTTCCACAGTGGCACTTGGCCATTTTGGCCCTGTATGAGACCATTCAAGCAGGAGCTTACGTTCACATATCTACTTAAGCATTAAGACACAAATGTGTCCATCACCCTAAGCTGCACTTAGCTATGCTTGTAGTTTCTGCTAGATTTCATACCTGGTTTCTCAAGTGGTGGAAATGAAATGAAGCAAAACTTTGCTTACAACATGTTTGACTCTGACAGGAAAAGCAGAAGGTGGCACAAAGAGTGTGCAATATGAATAGCTGAATTTTGAAAATTAATCTTCAGATGTGGGTATCCATTTTCATGGGAAGGTGAATACATTGATAATAACGTAGGAGAGGAAGGCTGTACCAGTGGAGGAAAAAAAAATGACAAGGTTTAGCCCTGACTAACAGAATATTATGCTCACAGAATCAGTTAGGATTTCATGGACATCTTATTATCTGACACTAAAAATTATATCAACTGTTTATCATTTTTACTGTCAGTACTTTTAATAAATTCGAATTTTACTGCAAAGTTAATTTCTCAATATTGATACGTAAGTAACCTGCTGACATAGACATATCCTATGCAGATTAGAATCACACGGGAAGTAGTCTTATTTTCTGAGAAAAAAATGTCTCTTCAGCTGGAAAAGGGACTGGGAAGTTGAGACTTCTAGGTTGTCTATACTTCTGAGTGTAATTTACTAGATAAAGCTTAAAATACTAGATAAGCTTCATCTTACTTTTGAGGTCACACATTTCTCAGCAACCCCAAAAGTCTTCATACTTTGCCCATCTGTAAACAGTATTTATGCACTATTCAAAACACATAATTTCTCAAATATACCACACAAAATTATATACACTGAATAAAAAAAAAACCCGCGTATTTCAAATCAAACTTGGTCCGTGTAGACACTTAAAATATAGGACAAAAGAGAAAGGAAGAATATGTATGTACAATGTCTGGCTGGGATGGAGCTATTTTTCTCAGAGCAGCCCTTATAGTGCTAGGATTTGCATTTGTGGTTAGAGCAGTACTGAAAACACACCGGTGTTTTGGCTGCTGCTGAGCAGTGCTTGAACAGCATCAAGGTTTTCTCTCCAGCAGCCTTCAACTACCACCAAAAGAGGGTAGGCTGCGGGTAGGCAAGAATTTGCAAGGGACAGCAGTCTTGAACTGATAGAAGAGATACCCTGTATCATGCAAAGTTCTACGTAGCAATAAAACTGGGGAAAAGAGAAGCAGGGAGTGACATTTGTCATTATGGTGCTGGTCTTTCGAAGCAACCCTACATAAGTCGAGGCCTAGCTTCCAAGGGAATGGACAGACATCTGCCTGAAAATGAGAAGTAGCGAATAATTCCTCTTTTTTGCTTTGTTTCCATGTGCAGTTTTTGCTTTTCTGGTTAAACTGCCTTTATCTCAGACAATGAACTTTTCCATCCTATTTCCTCCTGCTGTGTTGTTGAGGAGGAGTGAGAGAGCAGCTGAGAGGGCCTCTGGCAGTCATACAAGACAAAGTACAATGTATTCCCAATTGATCCCATTTATCCTTTTTCTGCAGTACTTGGAAAAGACGTTGTATTTGTAACTCTTAATACTAATGTTGTACGAAAAAAAATATTGTACCATGCTGAATACAGCACAGTGCCATTAGGATAGAGGAGCAAGAGATCTGATACACTGCTTATCACATCACCTGAACTGGTATTTGTTTTCTGGGTCATTAAAGTAATTACACACCAGAAGCAGTCCTGACAGGTTTCAAGGTAGCATGGTGGTAATTCAATACAATTGAATTGTTTTGCAAGTTTTTGAATCATTCACTTTCAGCACTAATTAATTTGAACAGACAAAATATAAATATGAGTTCTGCAGTAAATGAAAACCCTACTATCTTGATAAATTTCTGGTGTGGTTATAAAATCTGTTCCCAGGTGTGGAAAGTAGTCAGAATTGTACAGTGTTGCTTTAAGACAGGAGAAGAATTGATGAGGCTGGTTTAGGAAAACGTGAGCTTGGCCATTTGCTTATCTTGCATCTGGTTCAAGCAAGGCTTAACAACAAAATGATGTTTGGACTGGAGACCCCCAATGTTGTTTTTGATGCCTTGAAGTGGCTACTTGAAAACAGAGGCTAGACAAGATTAAGAGAGTAAAAAAAGGTATTTTTATTTGAAGGGCCTTCAAAGGTACATACTGGGCAGTCAAAAGCCTCCACCCAAGATGGATGCTCGGTCACAGGTTCTTCACATTTCTCTAAGTTTGATTTGCATATCAGGGTTAATTCTCCCATTAAAATTTCAGGTAATGATGTAATTACCCCAAGTTTGCTGCTCTTCTCAAAGGATTTAGTTAACATATTTTGGGGCCCGGGACAACAAAGTGTCCTAGAAGTGCAAAGCTAGAGAAGGTTTATGTCTCACCGACATGAGAGAACACTAGTTAACAGGCAACACAAAACTTCAGAGTTACACTCTAGGCTGTACAGGGTTTCGAAAATATAATAGTTAAAGCCTCAGGCATCAGTTTCAGTGATGCACAGAAAAATACCACACCCCTGTACCAGCCAATAGTCACACTCCCTTCACCAGGAAAAAAAAGCCCTGGTTCATTAAAGAGATAAGGATGAGCACTAAGACCCTCTGAGGAAGGTCAGGCAACCTTTACTGCAATTTCAGTATGTGGAGGAGGACCAAAGTGTTTATTGTACCTCTTTTGCCAACTATAAATCCTGACTAAAAGTCACTGAGACCCTCATTAAGCACCATTAACAGATTAACTTAAGCATCCTTTGAGATGCAAATGAAGGAGAACATGTGTTGTGTAATGCATGTATGACCAAAACCGCCCAACCCCACCCATAACGTGATTGTTCCATCCCCTTAGGATGGGCCAAAATTTATAGTATAAAAGGTGGGCTTCAGGGCAGAAAAGCCTGGAGTGGGGAAAACACATCTGGAGGGGGAAAAAACCTTTGGAGGAGGAAAACATCCCTGGAGGGGAAAAATATCTCTGTCTGCTTGGCATCAACTGACAGACTGTGTCTCTCCTCTTCCTCCTCTCCTGAAGGGGTGCCCTTCGGTGAGCTTTACACCTCCAACTGCATTGTAGCACACCTGAGAATATTCATTTTTGTATATATACCACTATTAGAGTATCTTATGATACTTTCTGATGTGACACATATTAACACTCTGTATTTAGTGCATTTATCACTGGCAATCCTGAACGTGGTCGTCTGTTTTTTCAGTAAACCTCATTACTGTGAATCTGGATTGTGCACAGTGCTTTTTGCGTGCAACCAGACCTATAGTGCTGGACTGGTAAGCTGCACCTGTGCTTCAACTTTTTTGAACTCAACCAGACTTACAGTGCTGAATTGGTTATAATCAGGCCACACCCAGGCCCTCTGATCTCTGAAGGCCAGCTGGAATTCAAGGGGTCTCATTTTCTGCAGAATTCCCATACCCTTAATGTGACACCAGGTAATTTGGTGTGTGTGGTAATGTGGTGTGTTGTGTAATTTTTGAAATACATGTAAGTTGACCTAAGTATAATTACAAAATTGTAATAGCATTTAGATTAGTTTAGACCATGCTGGATTGATGTGCTTGGTAAGCTAAATACCCAAGTAAATAAATATATAAAAATTGTATACTTTTCCTTTATATTACATTTTTCAAAGTGCAGCAGTAGAAAACATCAAAATCTGATATTTTTGTAATCAGAAATATGTAATTTCTTAGAATCTTGTCCAAAGCAACTATATTTTATATATACTTCTTGATCTTATTATGTATGACATTAAAAAGTGCTAGTGACCTCCACAATAAGATTGTCCATTATTTCCAAAATAGATGTAATTGCACCTAAGTAGAGATGACTACGTCTTGGAGCAAATATTTGCAAATTGTGCAAATCAGTCTTCAAAATCAGGTTAAATATCAAAGAGCTAATTAACAATTCTTTACATATAAATAAGGCTAATCCAAACAAAGCAAAACATATGTCTCATTTTTCACCATCTTGATTCATCTCTTAGGCTTCTTACCCAGAGTGGACTGATCATAATTAGGTCAAGTTATTAAATGATTTTTCGCAGCACTACATGCCGTTACAAGTATTTGCTCTGGGATACAAGCATTTTTTCTTTACTTTAAATTCACCATACTATAAAAAAATGTGAATGTGTATTTATTCAAAATATTGACCAAAGAGATCTTTTTTTTCCTCCTTCACTTCATGCAGTTTTGGAGTTAAATGAACCAGATACACAGCTGCTGTCAGAAGAAGCAGTCCAACCATTTATTTTTCTTATCTCCTCCCCACCCTTTCCAGTATGCTGATCCAAATAAAAAAATATCATTTTGTACTTTGTACAGATCTGTTTTCAGTGAAAAGGCAGCTCCTACTAACCACACAACTTCACTGTCACTAGATCCAGCACCGGGTAATCAGTAGGAGTGCACATTAAAAGCGTAAAAAAAGGCAGGACCAGTTGGCAACAGCACTGCTTCAGCTTAATTTGAACCAGTCCTGAAGCATCTTCTGAGAATGAAAGATGTGAATAGGGTATTTCCCACTCTTTTTTTCCTCTCTTTCAAGATCAGATTAATTTTTGACTGCCTAGCAAAGTGACAGCCTGTAGACTTGTCAGATTTATTGAGTTTACCGATCTTCTGTGGACATCCTGAGTGTAGAAGTTCTGTGATTTCACTCGTCATAAACTTTTGTTGTTCTGCAAGCACTTTTCAAGCCTTTCGGCTCCTCCTGAGAAAATGGTCTATGTGCTGGATCCAAACACCTCTCCAGTCTTTTCTCACTGCGTATTTACTGAATAATTGACTGAAACTATAACTGTTCTTTATTATGTGATAATCAAAGAACTGGTGAATACAAAAATGGAATCAAGTAGCAGAATTGAGACCACGTTTTTCAAATAAACCAAACTTCTCAGATCTCTCCATATTACAGAGTTCCTTATTTGCATCTTGAATATTGATTCAGGCAATTAACTCTCCATAATTCAATAACAGTGCAAGACTCTACAATTATCTTATCAGTTATTTTACTTTTAAAAAAGAGGCACAAAAAATAACTGTAAACTGACACAATTGTTTCTCATGAATACAATTATAAGAGTAGTTCTCTATTCTAGGGGTAAGAAGACTACTTTCCTGCAACATATGAATTTGTTGGCCACATTATTCAGTTTGCAGATTGAAAATTAGTAATTAAGAGACACACTGATATAAAATTTACATTAGTATGAAAAGGGGGTAGAGGTTCAGGATGTCAGCCATGGAAATTGTACTTCTTCTTGCTATGGGGGTGAAAATCCAATAACCTGGATTGACACTTCTATATCAATTTGATCTAGGAAACAATGAGGTGATGAGGATGTGTTTGCAGTGAGTACTCTTACACAACACAAATAATCATGCTGTCTCATGCCAAAACCTACTTTTAAAAAAATGTTTGTGAGACGAAGCTTTGATCTGCTGCTAATGGAAGGGAGTGGATACTATTGTTAACTCATAAAGTATCCTATTTACTACACAGTATAGACTACAAACGATATGTAAATGAAGGTAAGTTTACGAGACAGAGGTGTATTCAAAGATTTTGTTTTTAAAGCTGTTACCAAAGATATGATCTCTCGTCTATAATTTAGAATCATAGAATCATTTAAGTTGGAAAAGATCTTTAAAATCATTGACTTCAACCATCAATGTGACACTAACAAGTCCACCACAAAACCATGTCCTTAACTGCCACATCTATGTCTTTTAAATATCTCCAGAGAGGGTGACTCAACCATTTTTCTGAGCAGCCTGTACCAGTGCTTGCTAACTCCTTCAATGAAGAAATTTTTCCTAGTATTCAATCTAAACATCCCCTGGCACAACTTGAAGCCATTTCCTCCTGTTTCGTTACTTGTGACCTGACAGAAGAGGCCAACCCCCACCTAATTACAACCTCCTTTCAGAGAGCAAAAATGTCACCCTTGAGCCTCCTTCCCTCCAGCGTAAACACCCCCAGCTTCGTCAGCTGCTTCTCAGAGGACTTGGGCTCCAGATCCTTCACCAGCTCC
>VZRQ01004685.1:29485-55711 GCA_013397975.1 Machaerirhynchus nigripectus | reverse complement strand
GGAAGGAAGGAAGGAAGGAAGGAAGGAAGGAAGGAAGGAAGGAAGGAAGCATTGGAAAAACTTCAATTAAGAAAGGAAGAACCTTGTATGACAAAACAAAGGCAATTAGGGTGTGTGGGCAATTTGGCAGACTTGAAAATACACTGAAAATGCTAAAGCATTAGTGTTGTTTCCACACTTAGAATGAAACCCTATCCTGATGGAGAATTAAGACATCCTCTAGGTCATGTGGTGCTTAACAACAACTGCCACCAACTGAACTACAAAAAAGCTCCATGCTGGAAAACTGTAACCTGGGGCTTCCTTCTGGGCCAGGGAGTTGCTGTTTCTCTAATGTGTGGGTGGGAAGGTGTTTTTAGTGGCATCAGCTACAGCTTTGCTCTGACACAGAAAAATTGACTATGCTCACACTAATATACTCAGATGACAGTTTGTTCCCTTTCTTGTTGTAGGTACTTGGGAGAGAAAGAAAGCATTGTGTAAACACAGCACGATCAGTTAGTCTGGAGAAATGCTATTGTTCTCACAAGCCTGAGAGTGCTTAGAGAGCTGTGTTTGTGTTCTTGCACCCTTTGTACCCACACAACATTTCCTGCTTTTGCAATGTAACAGAAGTATGGGGAAGTATTGGGAACCCTGCACACATTACATCCGAAGTCATGAGAATTTCTATGCTAAGAACGTAAGAGGATAAAAAGTGGAAAAACTTGAAAATTGTGTTCTCAAAAGAAGTTATTTTTTCCCAGAAAATGTTACCAATGATTTTGGAATGTATTGAAATGAAAAATAGATGGCTAACCTTGTCCTTCCCAGTCCCTGCTCCCTCTCCATCCAGCAAACAGATAGGGCAACTTTCCATGACTCAACCAGGAACTCAAAGAAGGATCATGCATAGCACAGAGGTATTTGTTTAGTTTCATTTTCTCCAGACTCTTTTATTTCCCTACTCGTCAGCAATGAGGAAAGTGGGAGAGGAGAAATCAGTCTTGCAGCAATAAAAATACATCACACATCAAATAACCACTGATGATAAAAAGCTGCTAACAAGAGAGGTACCTATAGGAAAAGATGGGTTAATTCCTGTACCACTGACCACAGCTAGGTTTCTGGAAGGAAAACTAAAAAAGATGAAGATTTGTTTGATGGCATGTGTGGAAGGGCGCCCTTTGCTGTCCCAGCGCGGCAGTGCCCTGCAGGGCTGCACAGCCTCCCGGAGCGGCGGAGCACGGCAGAACGGCCGGAGCACCACCCAAAGGGCAGCTCCTGTTAGTACAGCACGGACGGCAAAAATGAGCCTTCTGCGCTTTTTGTTCTCCTCACATTATTTTTATGTCCAGTCACACAGCTCTCAGTTTAAAACTAAAATAAGTGATCTCACTGGTGTTGGCCAGGCAAGTTTTAAGAGTGCAAGCTTTCCTTTGTGCTTGCTTGTAAAACTGCAACCCTTGCCTTTCTAGGGTTTGTTCCCTCTTCCAATCTGATGCCTTTTCTACAGGTTAGAGGGATTCACTGGGCCCTTTGAAACCTTTTTTTCCTTAGGAGAATTAACATCTTTACCCATTTTATAGATTTCCAATGTAAACAAGGGACGTTCTCTGAAAGCCAATTCTGAAATCAGTCTTTTTTTTTTTTTCTCCCTCTAGGTATCTTGGCAAACCTTATGTGTTGGAAACAGACGTATGTGATCCAAGAGCATGAGGGACTTGTCTCTGGCCCAGCTGACTCCAGAGAGGACAAGGAGAAAAGCCACCTACAAAACAGATCAAAAGAGAGGAAACAGAAGGAACACAGATTTTCTCCTCTTTAAGCAATGACTCCTAATCTGTTTGAAAGTAATGAGTCAATTAAGTTACCTGATATTGTAATGTTCTCTCTCAAAATGTAGATTTTAATATGCCATTGACCTATGGTATGCTGGGCATTACTCAGCTGCATACAGAACACAGTAGAAACATCACTACTGCTGCTACTTCTAGCTAATATTGGTAATATGCTCTTACACAGAACTACTGTTACTGTTTCCAGACACCTCTAACAGCATGTAGCAGGAACAGGAGACACCCTAAGATGTTCCTTACAAATCATCATAAGGTTTTCAGAATTCTTAATTTCAGGCCAGGTAGAAAACACAAGGGGTTTATTGGGGTTGGAACTGGATGATCTTCAACATTCCTCACAACCCAAACCAGCCTAGGATTCTATGAAGACAAAAATTAGACGCATAACTGAAAGAAAATAATTTATTCAGGTACTTCTCCCACGTAATGTATTTGCTTTGTGTTTTGCACTTGATTTGAATGGAGAGATTGTCCAGAAAATATTGTAGATTCAGTGGATTTTATGCATTTATACTGACATTGAAATCAGCCAGATAAAAACTTTCTAACATATTTTTGAGTATTAGAAATCAGGCCTTCTATATTCTTAAACTTCTTTATTTGAGTGCCCTAGCATTGTATAAACAAAATTTTTATCATACACAGTGATTACATATTCATTAACTACCCCTGATTACTTGATGTATACATATTACTTTACTTTAGAGAGTCACATCACTTGTTAGAAGTCCTTATATGGTTCTTTGGGGTCTTCTTTGGTGGTCTCCAGCACATGGTGTCCTTTCTATGTGGCTGTTCCTTGACCCCTGCTTTTGAGTAAGTGCAATATTGTTGTTTTGCTGAGCTGGCGTCCTGCTTGCATTTTGCATGACTTCTGTTTTGTCTGCTTCTCCAAGGCTACATTGTTCCCTTTATTTGATAAGAGTAAAATGTGTTTTGTTCTACCATCCTTATCAAGTGAGTAAAATGCTGTTCTGTTCTACTGTCTTTATCAATTTGAACAGTATGATCATCCACTGTTACAGATTAGTTACTATTAAAAATACAAGAACCTTCATGGTTTGGGGGTACAAGTCAGATTGCAGAATAGCATGATTAACAAAAAGACTGTTCCAAAGATAACCATGTCAATCTGCCCTTTTGAGATATCTAAAGCATTTCTTGGTCAGAGCTGAAGCACTGGTCTCATCCAACACAGTACTTTCTGGTCCTGGATTTTTATTTATGCTGTCAAGCAATTGTATTTTTGATATTTTTTCCAAAAAATCAATCAAAATGTAAGGCTGCCCTATAAAATCCCTTCTGTTCGGAGAAAAGGGTTAAAAGTGGAAGGGTGGTTGATTAGCTCAAGTGACTTTGCAGCTGGGGGTGCCAAGGCCTGGAGAATAACAGTGTGGGGAGCCCCATATATTATACCTACTACTGTTTGTTCTCTGTTTGTTTTGAGAAATAGAATTTCTGTCCAGAGATACCACAGATGTTTGGAGACACTTGGAGGCAGTCTCCTGGACCTGCTTGAGAATCCTGTTAGGGGTGAAAGGGGATCAAAACCCAGAGATCACAAAAAACAGAGAGGAGACCACGGCATGGTGGTAAACTACCTGTGCACATGCCCTTGAGAAACTGGTGGAAAGAGCAGACCCACTGCCTGCCACCTGCCAGCTTGGACTGAGCCTGACAGTGCCCGTGTTCCTGCTTGACTGTCTCTGCCCAGGTCTTGCTTTGGGATCCCCTGGTTAGCGAAGTAATTAAATAAATTTACTCTTTCTTTGCATTTCAGCTGTGGTTTTGTGGTTGTTCCACCTGCCTGCCCGAATTGACACACATGCAGCCTTCACTTCACATATCATTTTGAAAACATTTTGAAAACATATTTCATCTCAGTTAATACAGGATTTGGCAAACAGAGTAATATGGGAAATTGTTGGGAGGAAAAAGTTAAAAATGCAAGATTTGATGAGGAGGATGATAGGTTTGTTCAAAGTGACCTTGTGGCTGGGCAGGCTAAGAATATCCATGTGGGAAACTTCACATATTTACTGCTGATTATTCTCTGTCTGTTTTGAGAAGCAGAACTTCTGTATAGATAATTTAGAAGCTATCAGAACCTTAAGAGGCACCTCTTGCAGACAGACTCGAGAGTCCCGCTGGGACAGGGATCAAAAAGCTCAGAGGTCATAAAAGCACAGCGTTGTGACAAACTGCACGTGCATGAGGCTCACTGGTACCCCGGGGCAGGCGGTGGGTGCCCTGCCCCACTGGGGTCGGACCAAACCTCACCATGCCTGCAACCCCATTTCCTGTGTTTCTGCAGCACAGGGGTGTCTAGGGACTCCTCAGTTAGTGACCTAATGAAATAAATCTACTCTTTGCATTTCAGCTGTGGTTTGGTGATCACCTTGGTTACTTGCATGTATCAATTCACATGGAAATACAGGAGGTTTATTTAGATCTCACATTTATCTAAACAAGAAAGTCGTAAGTTGTCCTTTAAATAACTTGATCTGAAGTATTCTTGATCTGAGCCATACTTCGAGTTTATAGGGTTTCTTTTAATCCAGTTGGATTTGCAAACATTATTATTTCTCAATTCCTGTATTCACATAACTGTCAGCTGAGTATTTTATTTAGACCGAAAAATGCATAAAATATTTCTGTTGCAATTACAAAATATGTTTTCTTCCTGAGTCCAAGCAATGCAATCATTTGGGTAGTTTGTAATAGGTCAGTTTTGACAGGTGTGAAACTAAGAATGAAAGTAACACTGGGGCCAGGGGAGAGAAGGCATTTTCTAGAAATATCTTCATGTAAATATACTACTTGTCTTAGCAGGGAATTTATTTTAAAGCAAATAACCACTGGAAAAATAAGTAATACAAACTCCTGATGCTGATTACATAAACATCACCCTTCTTTAAAAACATTTTCCCCATCAGGTCTTTTGGAGGCCTGATGGGGAAAAGTCCTCAACTCTTTATCTTTATAGACTGGATTTGGGCATCCCTTTTGCTTTCAGAGAAGTAAAGAGCTGCTCACCTGTTGTACTTGCTTGGCACCTACACATCTACGGTGGTTTATGCCTGGCAACATTAGCAGTATTGTAAAATACAATAGCTTTGTCCCACGTCAGCAGTGGTGTATTTAATGAAGGATTGCTGGTCACCAGTGAACTGTCTTGAGGAAGCAGACCAAACCCACTGAAAAACACTCAGACTTACTTAGTTAATCTTTTTGGTATCAAATTTTAAAAACACATACCACTTGGATTCAGACACACAGTTCTTGTGTTCTGTAGTCATAATACAGTCCTGTGTTAGAGAAATTACACTTTCCCCTCTTTTTACTAACTTTATCCGCCATTTTATATCTATCTTTAGCTGGAGAACCATTTGACTACCGTTTTAAACAAAGATATTTGGAAAGATTCCTGTAAGCCCAGTAGGTCCTAGGAAGTAGGTTTCTGCAGATGCAATACAGACAATCAGCTGGAGATTGGCTGCCTTTGACTGTGACAAGGAGTACCACTGGTGAGTTCTCATGCTAGGTATTGCTTTCTTCAGCACCCCACGCTGACTTGATCTGCCTCAACCATTACAATCATCTACTAACATGACATCTCAAAATTAAACTTACTCTAGATCATTAACCTTGCAGAACGCATCTAGTGCTGGTAGCTTGGAGTGCAAGCTGCAGGTTGTGCCCTGGCTGGCGGGAAACGGCTGCAGCCCCAAACAACGAGCTGTGCAGGGGCACTGACCTTCTGCCTAACAAAGGGCACAGTCCTGGAGTGCCAGCCATCATCCAGAGCCTCTGCAGGACCCAGGGAACAGCGAGAAAACCCCAGACGAAATAAAACCTTTGGACCAAGAGGCACATGAAAAGGGCATGATGAGCCTGTGAAGAGTGGGTGCAATGACTACAAGGGTCAGGGATTCCTTTACTCAGGGTCCCTCCTGGGGCACCCACATTGTGCTCTTATTATGTTGCTTCTCCACAACTTATTACTTAGAGGAACCAGAAATCTGAGACCCTGCTGTGGGAAACCCAGGGTTGAGCCAGGAACAGAAACTTGTGTGACAGTGTGGGTGTGAGGTGTGGAAAGAGTCAAACTGGGCACCCATTGCTTCACTGGAGCCACCCACTGCTAAGGGGCTTTGGCCCCAGCAGTTCAAATCCTGGATGGTGTGACTCTCACTCCCACAGTGATATCTGAATGATCATACGAAAAAAAAGCCTTAAGTAATCAGAATATGTCTGCATTGTCAGTATTTGAAAGCTCATTTTGAATACAACTCAACCAAAACCAGCTCAGCCAACAAGGAAAGATATTTTGCTGGATTTCATATTCACCAGTAACAAGGCGTTTCTTGGAAATGTGAATCTGAAGGGGTCATGAATGAGTGTTTTAAGATCACTGCGTGATCAAGTGTTCCAAGAACAGCCTTGCCTGCAGTGACCATGAGATTATGCAGTTTAGGGTCCTGAGGCCAGTGAGGAGGGTAAAAAGCAAGATCATAACCCTAGAATTCAGGAGATCAGACTCTGACCTCTCTAAAGATCTGCTTGGAAGGGTCCCATGGGATGAGCTTCTGAAGGGAAGACAGGCCCAAGATAGCTCATAAATATTCAAGGTTGCCTCCTCCAAACTCAAGAGCAGTGCCTCCCAACAAACTCCAGGCAAAAATGCCAGGAGGCCTGCATGGATGACCATGGAGCTTCTGGCCAAATTCAACACAAATGGAAGCATATAGAAGGTGGAAACAAGGACAGATGAACTTAGAGAAATACAGAAATACTGTCCAAACATCCAAGGAGAGAATTAGGAAAGCAAAAGCCCAAATAGACTTTAATGCAGCAAGAATGTCAAAGACAAGAAGAGTAAGTACATATAATAAGTACATATAATAAGCATATAAGTACACAGGTGATGAAAAGAAGACTAGGGAAAATGTGGGCTCATTGCTTGAAGGGACCTGGTTACGCAGGACATGGAAAAGGCTGAATTACTGAATCATGCTCAGTCTTTACTACAGAGGATGGCCTTCAGAATTCTCAGATCTCAGAGACCATGGGGGAAGTCTGGAGCAAGAGAGATGTATCCTTTTTTGGAAGAGAATCATGTCAGGTAATACTTAACTAAACTGGCTTACAGAAGTCCACATGCTACGATGCATAAGCATCTGTGAGTTCTAAGGGAAATGGCAGATGTCATTGTGACGCCACTCCCAAAAATCCTTGATCGTGGCAACTAGAAGTGTCTGATGACTGAAAACTGGAAGAGCTGGGACTGTTTAGCAGGTCAAAAGAAAGCTGAAGGGGAATCCCATCAATGGATATAAACACAGCAAGGGAAGGTACAAAGAAGATGCAGCCAGGCTCAGTGATGCTCAGTGACAGGCCAAAAGGCAATAACAAACTGAAACACAGAAGGGTCCCTCTGAGCATCAAGAAACACTTTTATACTGTGAGGGTGATTAAGCACTGGCATGGATTGCTTAGGGAAGTTATGGAGTCTCCATCTTTGGAGATATTCGAAAGCCATCTGGACAGGATCCAGAGCGACACTCTGCACGTGGCCCTGCTTGAGCGGGAGTGCCAGACTAGATGACCTCAAAAGATCCCTTCCAGTGTCAGTCAGTCTGTGATTCTCTGATTCTGTGAAATACAATGCATAGGTTTGGATCTCCTCCTAACCTATCTAAATGATTTTGGATACCAAAATAGGAATCATTGTTCTCCTGAGACTGTGCTTCCTGCCTAGCCTGGAAATGCAGAAATTACTTTTTTCAGGCTCTATTGGTACTTCTGTTTCTCAGCTAAAACAAGAAAGTACAGTGAGTCACATGACTGATAATAAGAATCTTTAAGAGTTTAAGAATTCAGAATTTTTAAAAAAGGGAAATATTAGCACAACAATGCAGATCCAAACAATGCTAAGCTGCAAACCAAAGTGCATGCATCCTAACCAAAGCAGCCCTTAATTCCCAGTACAGAATTGCCTGAGCCATGAAGAAGCAGTGCTTCCCTGAGAAAAGTTATGAGAAAGATGGCATCATGTTAGCTTTTTGAAGGTGCTATGAGGACTTCTGTGGTTTGCACTCCATAATGTAAAATGCATTTCTATACTACCAGAGGATTTGTGATTGTAAACTGCACACAGGATTAACTATCAAATAAGAAATGCTATTGAGCTAATTAGGGTTAATGACAATATAAAACCTGATATTAATTGTATAGCAATTGTAACTTAAAGAATGGTTTAAGCATTTTAAAGCGGAAAGGCTGGCTGCTTTAACACATGATCCCTGTGGGTCCCTTCCAGTTCAGAATATTCTTTACCTCCGGTTTGCTGGGCTATTGTGTTTATACAATATTAGCACTTAATGCTCTTATTAGCACAAATGCATTCTTCAGCACAATGCCACATCCAATATGTTAGAAATAGTGCCAAACAAGGGAGAGTTTAATTGACAAGCAGTAAATAGGATTACCACCTTTTCATTTACATATTTGCTTAGGGAAAGGCAACTAATTTTCCTTCCTCTCTACACAGACCTTTCATGAGGCAAAATTTATTTGGAACACATTACTGCACATATTTCCTTATTTTTCCTTATTTTTCATATTCAGATTAGGTGTAAGCAAGTATAAAATTTTTCCCTAGATAAGATATCACAGAAATCACTAAGATCAGCAAGCTCCTCAGGCATATATTTTCTGGCTACATTAAGATTCTAGCATGAAGTGACGTCAATTAAATTCCATTTTTATTTGATCTGTGTGATTAGCTGTGAGATAAGGACTCAGTAGGAAATGTGGAAAAACATTATATTCACCTCCATGTACAGAGGCTACTTTTTGGTTAGCTGGTCAGCACTGGTTGCTATTTCTGTAAAGCTTAGTATTTCCATGAATAATATTAAAACATGTTATTTTGAAAAAATGGCTGAGGTCTCCAGTCATAACATTTTGAAACAGTTCACATTTGTCATGAACAACTGGTCTTTTTGAAAAAAAAAAAATAATGCAAAATCCTCCACATACTAACCAAAAAAATCATTCCCTTTCTCTCATATTTTCTCAGTGTCCTCCCCTCCCCAGATATAAACTACAATTTAAATAGGGAAGCAACATCTCACTGAGAAGGGAACTTCTTGCCAGGGAACTCCTTCTTTCCATAGGTAGTAAGCATAGCTACAAAAGTAATCCATTAGGAAAATTCTGTATTTTATATTGTAAAGTACAGTTATTCTTTGTGACATTTTAATAGGTACTAGTGATACGTTGTGATTGCTTCACACTATTGATATTTTAAGTGCAACACATAAGTAAAAAAGGGTGATAGAAATATTTATCACACTTCCTAAACATATATCCTGCTCTTTGCTTAAAGATCACAAGCTGTGATGAAGTAGAAGGGCATCCATGTAGCAGATGGACTATTTCCTGAAACTGCCAGAGTGCCTGAAGAAAGAAGGGCATGGGCCGTTCCTCCTAAACTACTCATGCCATACTGCAGCCCCCATGGGGGGCAGGCAGGCAACTGCTCCAGCTCATTTTCAAGTCTCCTTGGATACTTCTGATCATCTAGCCCAGCTAAAAGCTGCATTGTCTGTGAGCCTCCCACATTTCTCCTTTTCTCTGAGAAATTATTTTCTCATATCGACTGATTGTACATGTTGTTCTCATGACCCAGCAAAAGATTCACTGTGTGTCTTACTAGGAGAATAAAGGGGTGTAACAATATTCTCTGACCCCCTGGTGGTTAGAAGCATCCCTGACACTCAATCAGTGACATTACGAAAGCAAACCTATAGGAATACCAGAGTTTTAGGAGTTTTAGTTCTGTTTGTTCTCGAGCCACTGACATAGTTTGGTTTCCTGATCAATTTCAGAATTTGACTACAATCCAGCAAGCATGCTGCTACTGCTGAAGTTTAGCAACACTCAGTGATGAACATTCACTGGTGAATGAAAATTCACCAGAAACCAACAACTTACCACCATACGTCTGCATTTTCATTTTATTCACCTTTTTCCATATTCACAGCTTTGTCAGAGATTAATGAAAGTTACCCAGTTCCTACTTTACCTCTTTTCATGAAAATACTGCATATGCCAATTAAAAATAAACTGCAAAAAAGTGAGCTTATTCCAATTTCCTTTCCTTCCTTGAGATGGTCTTGAAAGCCCATCTGTTCTGGGAAGTATTCCACCTGTGAGCAGATGCCTCCCTGGCTTGTGCTTTCTTTGCTTGTGTGCCATAAACTGGAATTTCTTTGCCAGCAGGTCTGCTAACCACTTATTGTACTACCTTTACTGGAGACGGCTGTATTTACACTAGTAGCACTACTAGTTCTGTATTGTTCTGAGTCAGAGAGAAGAAAGAAAAGTGCTGTGAAACTGCCCAACAGCCCACTACAATGCGCGTCTTGTAATACGTCTTTCCAGCAGTCAATCACGCTCATGCAACGGTGGTTGTGAACAGAAGTCATGACACCAGCAATGGTAATGACAGTATCTCAGGTCATTTTTTTCTTTTTCTATAACAGAAAGCAGTAGAAATTCATTTGGCAGTTTCTTACTGAGCATTTTCTGTTTCAATTATCCTCACAGTTTATTTAGGCAGAGTAGTGGTGTAACTGCACTGCTTTGCTCAACATGTGATGTAGCTTAGTGATTAGAAAACAGGGAGAAAAGTCACAAGGGACTAAGTCCTGTGATTGTTGGAGTCAAAGAAAAAAGCCCTATTGGTTTTAATGGAAAAGGATAAAGCTTGTGGAATGTAACCCACAACGCTGAAACAAACTGATTAATACTAGACATTAGACATTTTGCCTTTTGTACTTCAGTATTATTATCAGCAATGTGACAGGGGAAGAAGTCAAGTCTTTCACTTTGATTGTAAAGTTTTTTTGATATGATTAGGATTTCTTACCAAGATCTGTATGATATTCCAGTCCTTTGGTTATAGCTTTGAACATCCATCATCTAATGAAACATTATACCTTATCTGACTGTGTTTCTTGTGGCACACAGGAAAAGGACAGCAAACCTGAGATGACAAGAAAGTCTTAACAGACATATTACCCAATGTTTAAATAAAGCAAGTAATGGAATACAACATTTTAAATAGTGGAACCATTCTGTTTCAAAGCATGAAGCAGATTCCTGTGGGACATACCCAAACCATATATTCCACGTGGGTAAAGAACATAGCTGTTTACAAAACAGATCAGAATTATTATAGCAGTCAACTAATCAGATTTCCCAGTAGATAACCATTATACTGTTTTGTAAGTTTGTGATAACTACATTAAATCCTTAATTACAGAGTCACAGTAGACAATCCAATGTAATTGCAAAACACCTTGCAGCAGCAAGACAACTTTCTCTTGACATCGACTAAGAAAGCTATAATAGTCACTTACTGTTGTATAAATCTGATAAGAATAGTACTTGATGTTTCGCAACAACTTATTTAACCTTTGGATGACAACTGCCTGACTCACACAACAGGATGTATCCTCTGCAAGGAAAAATGATAGCTGTGCATCATGTTCTTGGAATAGGTTATAAACTGAAAGGATTTAAAATCTTTTGCAGACTGCAGATCAACTGGATTATCTTTCCATAAATACTGACATGATCCATCTGTTTCCATCATGCCACTGAGACTCTTGGTGACCACACAGTTGCTGATAATATAGCAGTACTACTTGAGAAACACACCTTGCTACAACTACACACATCCCCTTCTGTTAATCAAAGCTTGCCTGCAGAAGGTACAAGCCTACAACCCTTGTGAGATTTGTGGACATAAATGCTTTCTGCTTGTCTTTTTAACCATGAAAGCCTCAAGTGTTCAGAAGCAGTAACAACTTGGATCCAATGTCACACTGATCTGCCTTTTTGAATCTTTGCCTGAGTGCTGCCCACTAGAACTGGGATTTGGGCTATTGAGCAGCTCCTCTTTCAGCCTCTAGTCCAGGCTCTGCCCCTGTTCCCCAGCAGGTAGGTGCTGTTTTAGCAATACTTGGGTACACGTAGTCACAGCCTCACATGCTTCCCTGACAGCCTTCTTGATCCCAGCAAGAACAATCCTCTGAGCACACACAAGGGTGACATCCTAATTTCTCCCTTGCCTCATTTTTCCTGCTCCCTTCTCCCCTAAATCTTTTCAGTGCCACATAAAACGTAAGTGTTGTGAGGATTTTGCATAGCCTGTGCATCCCAGGGGAACATCTGCTGTTCTGCTTGTGGGCCTTCTGTGCACACACAGAAAATCCTGTGCAGTTTATTCCTACAACTACCTGAACAAATTTCATTCTTAAACACTCAGGAACCCATGGACAAAAAAACTCCAAAGCAACACACAACAAAAACCCCAACCCACAAAAGAAACAAACAACTCCCTCCAAAAAAACCCCCAAACCCTTACTCATTTCAGGCACCCAAGCACTGCAAAATGAAATGTATCACTGCTTTGAAAATTTCTGCTCTTCTCTCTTGTAAACATCTGCAACACCAACATGATTAAAAGATTGACTCCCAATAACAAAACACAGTTTCAGTGTACTAAAGGGACAGCTGCTCACAAGAGCAGTGCCATGGCATCTGGAAATCTGCCACCTCCTGTAAAGCCTGGAGGTGGGACAGGGAGAGACGAGCCATGATGGGATTCTGCAGAAGACCCGGAGAAGCAGCAGCACATGGGAACATCTGTGCAGGGCCATGACACTTGCAGCCATGCATCTAATGGTCTTACTGTCCACGGAACTCCGCATTAGACAAACCTACAGGATCACTGTCTTCATATCCCAGCTGATGGGATTATTACAGGGACTGTGGTAATAAGCCTGCTGTGTTTTGACTTTTAATTGGAATTTTAAGGAGAGCATTTAGAAATTCAGAAGTTCACACCTTACCACATGGCTTGATGGCCTCATAAGAAGTCCCTCTGTGTTCAGGTAGCTAGACTGCATGAGTATTATTTCAGAAATGTTGCCTCGAAACAGATGAATATTTCAAAATTATCCAAAATAATGTCACTTTACCATCCCAACCTTTGCTGATTAGTTGTGCCTGATGACTGGGATAATAGTCTGTTGCTGTTCCAGAAGACACAAGGCTATAGTTATATTGAGAGTAAAAGTGGATTTTTCCTCTGCTGATATGCTTACCTCCTGTGTTAGGAAAATGATGATCTCCTCTGTGAAAGCTTTGCTGTCCCAGTAAAGCTGCTAGTCTCCTTTGTGATATTCAGTTCTCTACTTATTAATATTTAAAAATTGTGGGATTTATTGGAAAATGAGTTAAACAAAATGTTTCAGGAACACTATCTACTCTATGCCAATTACACTTGCTGAGCATTTGGGAAATGTAATGTGGCACTGGCTACTTTGAATATTTTATCTGAGAGTGGGGAGGAAAGAAATATAAACTTTGAGTATCCTAAAGGTTCATAAACATTTTTGGTTTTCCCAGGGCAGGTAGATGTCTCTAGGTACTCCCATACACCAATGCAAAGAAGAGTATAAAGGCCTATACAAACAAATCACAGAATCACAGAATCGGCTAGGTTGGAAAAGACCTTGGAGATCATCTGGTCCAACCTATGAAATGTATACTCTTTACAGTCTTCTTACGTGCAGCTTAATGACCCCACAAGAAGAAACAGAGAAGAAAAAACCACAAGCTATAGCCCAGAGTTATTACCTTGGTTACCAAAATACTGTGTTTTATAAGAGGTATCAATAAAATCATGATCATTTTAGTCTCTTCTCATCCCTTTCACATGCCTCTCCAAATTATGAACCTGAGATTGTGGGTTTATTTCAATGTATAGCAGTGAAATTCCATTCTGATTAAAAACTCCTCAGTTTGAGATGAGTTTATTTTGTTTATACTGGCAAGCAGAAAGAAAAAGAAGTTTTCGATGTTCTGTCCTCTGATGTGAGATATAACCTCCCTTTACTTTACTGGGAGTGCCAGTTTATCAAACCGTAAAATCTGACCTTTGCCTTTCTGAAGAATCAATCTCAGAATCCATTGTTTTGTCTTGTGCACATGTTCTCCCCTGGAGAGTCTGTATGGTACTGTAATATGACATTGTTTTATATATCTGAAAACAGGACTTAGGGTCACACACACACACCTGCCACTTAATAACAACCCATTGTTCATTTGGAAAAAAAAACAAAAAAGAAAAATAAAAAAAAGGACAGGAAACGATGGAAATACATTTCCCACATCCTTGAAACAGTTTAGCAAAGAAATAGGTTTTTTAATTGGATTTGAATTTTGTCCAGGTTTTAAAGAGAGAGCAGCTCTTCGAGTTGAGTGGATTCTGTGAGATCTCCCTTGCTGTTAAAATGCAGTTGGAATGAAACTCTCACTGTATGAGGGAGGACATAGCATCAGTACCATTGCAATTCTGGCTAATTATATAATCACACAGCTCTTACATGCAGACAAGTCTTACACTGAGTCAAAGTACAAGTTTACACGTACAAGATGAGAGGGTTCAAGCCTGTAATCAGATTACTGGCAGCAATCATTCAAGCCTTTCTTGTTCTTTTCCAATTTTCTTAATTTATTTGCATCTCTAGCTACTGTATTTGTCATATGTGAGGTCTAGGCATTCAGAAGTAAAGTGTTTTTTTCATTTGTCATGTTAATTTGAACTTAATAGTATCTGCCAAGTAGTAGAGATACGAAAAAGTGGGCTGAAATAGTCCCAGCTTCCCTGCAGTTGGGGAGTTACGGGATAGTTAATCACATTATGCTATCGATAGCAAGAACAACAACACACTGCTTCTACATTTTGTTTTTCCCTATCCTACCCTTCTTTCTCTTTCTGTCCCCCAATCTTTTCTTCTACTTCGATTTTCACTTTTTCTATGGCTATTTTTTCTTTTATTTACCTAATCTTCCCTGTTAAATTCCCTTTTTTTAATAACACACTTTTCTCTAATATTTACAGCCAGTACTATAAAGTGTGGGTTAATAAGGCAACAGGATAAAACTGAAAAGAGACAGATGGCTACTTTCACTCTATTTTAAATAACTACTAATGAAAAACTCTTCAATTTTCAAATTCTTTCTATAAGAAAATGAAGCAATAAAAAAAAAATGTGTACAGAGTTTAAAATATGCCTAAGGGAGTTGCTTGTCAAAGGGTTTGCCATATGTTGAGTGCACTTTAGAGGTGGTCCGGGGGCCAGAGTTTACATATGACTCACAGATAGGTGAGGGGACCAAATGACAGAGAACTAGGGTTCTTAAGGAACAGATGGGTGGCCTGAGCTCACTTCTTTAGGCCCTCTAAAGACATGAATGGCTATCTAAAGTTAGACACTTAATGAAGAAAGGATGTAGCCCATCTTTCCTCCCAAAAGATTATTTAGACAATTTGTGCAGATTAGGACTTGGGCAAAAGTAAACTTGTTAGGAAGGAGATTGATGAGGAGATTTGACAAAGAGCCATTTTTAGTGGTTGGGACACTGCATGTGACATCACTGCAAAAGTGATTTGCTTTTTGCGATTTCCTTTAAAAAATGTCAGTGCATTTAGCCTTAAGAGAAACTGAAGTTCTGCAAGAACAGTTGCTGCAGCTACTTTGTGCTTTATCACTTCTGCACTGACAGAGCCAATACGGGGATGATGCTGTTTCTAACCTTTTAAACTGTACTTCCATGACATTTGTACACTCTGAGGACTCACATAAGGGCTGTTTCCTGAAAGTGACTACTGATGTTGAATTACTTAGAACAATTGCAAGCATTATTCTGCTCCTTCAGTTGTGCAGCCTAAGCCTTATTAGCTGTTGTCTAATTAAAAATAATTTTGCACAGGCTGAAGACTACAGCACTGTTTGCATACACTCTCAGGGTTTTTTCAACACTAAATCCATGTGTGCAAACTGCTTCATGTTTGTGTTTGTGTTCTTTCCTTAACCTGATTTTAAAAAGAGACTCTCCCCATGTACACATCCCTTTTCATGTGGAATTCTCTTGACCTCTATCCTCTTAACACCAATGATCAGAAATCTTGGGAATGAGATCATGGGTTTAGCAATGGGATTTAATTTCTTTCTGGCTCAGTAGTTCAAAAGCAACCCAAAATAAATAACAGCTTTTGGTTACAACGTGAATGGATGCTAGTTGTGCTTATTCTGATTCTTCTTATTATGATGCAGAACGACAAACTCCTAGTCCTTTGTTCAGTTTAAATGATCAGTTCATTACTCAGAAGAATTAAATCCTTCAGGGTGATACCTCTGTGGCAGGGGTATACGGGTACCCAGTACTCTGACTATTTAATATGTCATTTTTACTTGAATAAATAAAAAATTATTCTTCTGGCTGTGTAAAGCCAGTAGGTACATTTAATTCTAGACATCAAATAGTAACAATTTAACCATTTTTTCTTGACATTTAATCAAATGGAAATTTATTGCTGAGGGATTAAACAGCAATCTTGTAAGTTTAGCTGTCAGATATATTTGATAACTAATATCCTCACAGAAGAGGATTGGGGGATGGAAGAAAATGAATGTATAGGTTATAGTAATCAGTGTCCTTATTTCTGCATTAAAGGCTTTCAGCTGCGAAAAATAAAATAATAAAAACTGTAATAAGGATATATGTTGGATTTTATATTTGAGTCTCTGATTTGCCTTAAAGAGACAAAAAACCCCTTGGGCAACAGCTACTAACAAAAAGAAATCTAGATCAAAATTATCATATCTTATATTTGCTATATTTAAATTATGGGTTTGGTATTTTCACAGAACTCTATTTTCTTTTGGGTTTGATCCCGCCAAAATAATTGAAGATTTTGCTATCAGTTTTAGCAATGGAAGGACCAAATCCTTAGTGGCCGGATAAGGAAGTTCTCTTTTTGCATGAATTCAGATTTTACACAGTGACAGGTATTTAGCAGCAGAAATTTAAAGATGAATTTTGTAGGTATTTTCTTAAGTGGAAGCAGAGAAACCCTTTTCAATAGTGAAAGTGATAAGCATTTGGGCTTCTGGTTATTTATATCACCTTGAGGGAGAAAGTGAAACACTGACAGGAACGGTTTTCAAGTACAAAGTTCAAAGAAAGGAGTCACCATGAAAAAGTCCTTTCCCATTTAGTCATTGATCACTGCTTCACCCACATAGTCAACATGGTTTATCAACTTTAAGTGAAATAAATAAACTTGCACAGCCTTAATCTAACAGAGAATTTAATATTTTGTAGAAGAAAAGTGGAACAGGTTGACCAGAGAGGTTGTGGAGTCTCCCACACTGGAGATATTCCCGAACTACCTGGACACAATCCTGTGCCATGATCTAGGATGACCCTGCTTGAGCAGGGAAGTCAGAGCAGACTTCTCCCTGTGGTCCCTTCCAACAGGACCCATTCTGTGGCCCTGTGAAAGGCAAAAGATGAATCCACAACACTTAACTTAGAGAGACTATATTTCTACAAGTCAAAACAAAACCCGAAATACCTCATAACTGTTTACGGTAAAAACGGCACTCAAGGGAAAACTTTAAGGAATACAGGAATCAGCTGAAAAAATAATGAGCATTAGGGACAGAAAAAGAATCAAAATGAAAATAATTGCAAAACCTGAAATATTGATGATAAGTATGAAAAAAACCCCCAGTGATACAAGTTTTTCAAGGTTTATGTACATCTTTTGAAGTATTTCAATACTGATAATTAATTCTTCAGTACTCTGTATGTGGGAGTGGTAGTGTGGTTTAGTTTTTAAAGACTTTTCTTCTTTTTACAACAATTACAAAGATTAATTTTCTATTTCATAAAAGCGTTTACAGTTCAGGAGAGAAACTTCAAGGGTCTACAGGCACATATGATGAAAATCCCAATATTATCTCAAACTCCCTAAACACAGGTAATATATTCAAGATTTTGGTGCTTTATTCAAGCAAGTGATACATATATATATACACTGCATATATACTGTACCTACCTATAATCCGGAATTCAAGCATGCTTCTCCCCGTGTTTGTGCACTATAGGAATCTGACTTAACCCCACCAAAAAAAGTATTTTTGGAGCTAGTCATGTACAAAAATTCTTTTATGAATTCAGGCTTCAGCAAAGTAGTCGCAGCTCAGGAGCAAGGTTTGATATTGATTATGGATAATTATTGATTAATGGATATTTATTACACAGCATTACTACAGTTAATCATATTCTTCCTAAATTATCATAAATATTGTGTGATGTATTCCTGCAGTCCCATGCCTGGGGGTAGTGCCTATTTGTGTGAGAAGTCCACAGTGAGTTAGGGGTACTATATAAACAAATGGGAAATCAACTTTCTAGATGACTGAAAGTCATCCTATGTTAGTACAAAGCAGAAATGGCCCTTTCTTTGCTAACAGAACTCAATGACAGTCACTTTGTTAGAAAGGAATTTCTTCAGTAAAAATAACCTTGCTCTGAGGTATGCATAGATACCTTAATTCTCATTTGGCTGAGAGTCTACATGTACTTACAGGATATACTGATTTGAAAAGTGAAAATATTAGCAAAAAAACATTACCTGCTATAACAAGCTAGTAGCAAGTGACAACACTCTGTTATTTTAGTTCTGTCTAACTGAAGAAAGTCTAACACCTTGAACATACCTACTGGTGAAAGAAACAGGGGTTTTGTTCCTTACAGATTTCTTAAAAATCCTTTGTCTCTTACTGTCTTGGTTGCTCTTTTCTCCTGATGGTGTTATTCATGCCAAATGAAGACAGGTTTTTTTTAATGTATGAACAACTCAAATGAAGTTTGGAAAGCAAGAGGACTAACAAAAATGTGAGCCTAGCATAATTTTGTTTAATAAATGGAGCAGGTTTCTTAATAGCCAGATGATTTTAGGTGAAGGACATCCAATTTTTAGACATGCAGACCTAATCACTATAAATTTTTCCTGGCTGCTTCTTCAAATTCATCTTCAATTTTACACTACAGAGAGATGAATTGCAGTCATGTCTGTAAGAGAAACAAGATTTTAACCTTTCTCTGCATTTCAGTATTTCTTTTCTCCAAAAGTTGTTCATAAATAACGTCTGAATACCAATAAACAGTGATAACACAGAAAAGCTGGGCAGAATTACTGTTCATTCAAAAATGATACCATTATCTACAGCAAAACTAATGGGCTAAAGAGAAAAATTTCTTCTGGCAAAATCTAAACATAATCTAACATTCTAACATGATCATATTTCAGTGTTTCCAGGAGATATCCCAATCAGAAGTATGATAAAAGCTAGCAAACATATCATGTGTGCAACTCAGGAACATATAGCCCAAATTTTATCCATTGTTCTTTGGTAACTTTTGCATAGAGACTCATCTTCAGCATCTTTGTCCCATTGCCTTTGACAGTTTTCTGTTCAGGCATCAAGTTCTGAAGGCACAGAGATCACAAGTAATGGAACAGTAGCAAAAACTTTGGAAGCATCATGATAGTTGTCTCAGTCTTAAAAGGTTTTCCAGATACACAGTTTCAATGGACAGAGTCAAAAGAAGATTCATACACTCTGAGAAAAATTCTCCTGAATATGCTGGATTTTAGTCGGAGGAGGAAAAGGAATTCTGAACTCTCACAAACTTGTTTCATGTCCCTCTGGTTTTGTTTGTTCTGGTATGCTTATTAGTCTTTTCTTTCTTTTGTGACTGGAAACAATTACTAACACTTTTTTTTAAGCATTTTCCACAGGCTCAGAAGCAGTAGCTTGTTAGCTACAGAACACTTGCTTGATTGCTCACAAAGTGTAATGCAGCATCTCATGCAGTGTTAGCGAGTACAGTATGCCTAATATCACAATTTACAGACAGTGCTGGAAGACAGTGCAATTGGGATCCTACCTGTGTAGGATCGCCCTTTGTCTGGCCAGTTAAGTCGCCTGTGTGACTCTACTGTATCTGGTACCTGAGCTCCCTTCAGGGTATTTGCACAGCACCATGCTGTGCCACAGAGACAGGAGATAGCCTTAGCCCAGGAATACAGTGTACCAACATTTGCGCTCCAATATGATTATGTGATATAACAATAGAAAGAGAAATACACTGCAACCCTGTTTTTGTGCAGTTATAAAGGAATGTGTCTGGAAGAAAAAATCTGTGTGGGCTTGGTCTCTACCACTATCCAGAAGAGGATATGTGTCACGATTTAGAACTTCTGTTTAGCTAGGGAATAAAGCAATATTTTCTAGTCCTGGTGCTAGCCGATAAAGACCCATACTTTGATGGTATTTCTGAAATAAATTCAGTAGAACTTGCAAAAGAAATTCTGTGTTTTAAAATAGTAATATATCATACTGGTACCTGAGCAATCCACTTCTGAATACTCTTAGAAATGGAATCTTCTTCCCCTTTGCCATACATGTGAGCACAGCTTTACACCCATGTGCACCTCAAGAGCAGGATTTAATCAGTAAAATGGTGCCAACACCCATTGAAAACGCACTGCGTCTCACAGTTAAGTTCTCTGACGTGAACCCTGAGTACACTTTTCTCTAGAGATGAGATACTCTTTAAATAGAAAAACATAAAAGAGCACTGAGAGACTAGGAAGGTCATTCACAGCAGAATCCCAAGCATGGGAGAAAGCATCTCTCTACATGGAGTATGTTGCAGTGCCATTAGATTTCCCTGAAAGGCATCCTTGCTCTGCCAGGTAGTAAACTGGGAGTTTTATAGTTTATTTTCAGAGAAACTTGAAGCAGGCACTCAGACCAAAGTGTACCTCGATTCAGTATCTCAAAGAGAAAACACAGCTTTGAGAAGGAGAAAGCCACAAAAACTGAAATCTTCAGGGTGCACACTACAGGTCAATACCTGCTTTTGTTTGTCTGTGTTGTGTCATTACAACTTTCGTAGAATTTAAAGATGCAAAAATACATCCTAAATTTCATTTTCCTGATTACTTCAGATATAAAGCAGAATTCTTATACTCCAAATGACACAACTTATTGTGAATTAATGACTGCAGAATTAGTGAACATGTAAAATCTTTATAAATGCAATCTCACTTTAAATCTGATTTTTTTTAAAAAAAGGTGAGTTCAAATCATCCTTCTATCTAAAACAATATTTCTACAGTCATTACACTGTTATTTTAAAGAGCTTGAAACCGGAAGACTAGGCAGTAAAACATTCAGACATTTACTTTAACATTTTACTTATTTCTTCCCCTTCTCTGAACCACTTTGCATCTACATCTGCTGAGCAATAAAATTAGCAGGAAAGGAAAGACTGGTTTAGAATTTTTCCATTACTACTGCTCCATGGGAATTCCTAGAGATTAGATCACTTCAGGTGCATGCCCTGAGCTGGGAAACAGAATCGATTTAATCTAGTTTTTGACAGCTAGAAGAGCTCAACACTGCTCAGTTTTCAAGCGAACATGTGGCAAAACACAACTAATTAACTGCCAGAACTTTGCATGCTCTCTGTTTGGCAGTGCTGGAATTTTAACTCACCCAGATGCTTCTCTCTCTTTCACCTCCAGAAAGTTTTTACAACCTCTTTTGGTTGTAATTACAATTCATATAATTTCCTTTGTGAACCCGTCTTAGATTATGTAATTGTCTTCAAGAAAACAGGAAATAATGTTAACACTCAGACTGGAAATCCTGTCTGCAAGTTGTTAGCTTCCTCTGCAGCCTCACAGTTACAAGAACAATTGAAAAATACAGCTTATTGCAGAACTGTTCATTAAGTAGCAAAAATGCAGGGATATGTGGGTGGCTGAAAGGATGGAGTCATGGGTGAGGAATCCAGAAATACTGAATCTATTTGTAATCTTAGCTGGACTGAAAGCTGAAGAAAGTGGTTCAGGAAGGAAACAGTTTCCCATCTTTCACTGGTTTCAGAAAAGCACACCTGTTCTGTTTAGAATAATAATGTCAGCAGTACAAGGATGATAGTTTTGTTCAATGGAAAAGATCAGAATGATAAATTTGTCAGCTTGTAGACAAAGCTTGTCTAAATGACTCTGGCTCACATGAGTAGCTGTATGAAGAGCTCTCTGAATTCTAGAGCAAAACCGAGTGCCTAGTTCTGCTCAGTTACCTACATTGCTTGTGGAGTAAAAAAAAGGCAAATGAAAAATAAAAGGGGGAGAGGGTAGGATGACATAAGCAATCAGTTCCTAGATACCAAAGATTCGTGATCATCTGAAAGCAGTCACCAGAAATCCAGGTAATCCTTATCAAATAAAGCGTGTTTTCTTGAAAGCATTCAGGACCCTTTTATAAGGCCTTGTGTTCTGCCTTTTTTTCCAGCAAACAAAAAAATTCAGGCTTAGTGTTGACGTTCTGATATGACATAGCTCAAATCTCCTTGATAGTATGTAAAAATATAAATCTGTAATTACTAGACAGCAAGGAGAAAATATCCTTGGATATTCAGACAAATATAAGAAACTAATACTTTTTAATCCCCTGTAAAATGTATTCTTAATGAGCATGCTCAATATTATTTTAATATATACCCTTTTATTATTTTCATAAGAACAAATCAGTAGATGTGGAAAAAAGTCTGGTTCTGCTTGCTCATGGTGAGAGAGGAACATAGTAAAGAAAATTGTTTATTTTAATTAAGAGAAGAAATAGAACTCTTTGTAGTTCTATACATTTATAAGGAAAAAAGTCCTCTCTAAATTAACATATCACAGAATTGTTTGTCTTGAAACAGCACATTAAGTTTTACCTCCTGCATAAGTCATACTCTGGAGAGAGGCTTTTGATGCAAAAGGTTTCATTACCCATTGCCACTCCGAAGACTCTAAGCAGCAACTCTTACTACATTTGAAAATTTCTAGAAATCCTTTCTGATTTTTTTTTTTAAGGCTGAAGAAAGTAGATCTTCCTATGTGTAGCTTTCCAAATTTCCTTCAAAAATTGGTCCATGATTACTGGACATGTAAAACCAAAGGAAAGTGAAAACAAAATTTCTAATATGGGCCTAAAATATTATCTCTGCCTATGCTGGACTCTGTATTCTGAACTACCACAGTTAGTAGCTCATGGATTTCAAGACAAAAAAATTACTTGGATTACCTGATCTCACTACTCTGGTAGAGATAACTGGAACTCTAGTACCCTGCAGTGACTGAGCGCCCTGTACTGACATCCTTATGCAAAAGTTTTGACAAAGTGAAGACTCAAGTAAAATGTTAAATATTCTGCAATGGCAAAACGATCCAGCTGCAACTACTGATGATTTCATCAAAATTCATCCCAGGGCTGTGCACCACTCGGTCTCCTGGCAGCATAAACTTGTTTTGGCTTAGGCATGACATACAATTACACTTCTTCCCACACCATCAAGAATGTAAGTTGTGCAGTTAAAAAAGGTAAAAACCTCACCAGCATAAAGCTAATTCCTATAAATTGTCTGAAAGAGTCTCAACCAGAAAAACATATATATGTTTATACCAGATCATCACCCTGCCACAGCGTTTTTGATCTGGAACTGTGAGTCTTAAAACTGACTTCAGTATATTGTCCATACATGTCTTCAGTCACCCATTTATAAAAGTAAATAATAGTACTTCCCCCATCTCAGATATTTTGTGGAATAAAAACCTTGCTGTGAGATGTCATAAATGTCCCCTGTATAAATATCATCATCAATCCCATCAAACAGAGATTGTACAAAGAAGAAAAATATGTCATACTACTCCCAAAACTCCGGATTTTCTGCAGTTACCTCACTAGCTCGTATGGTATAAGCAGCATAACATGGAACTCAGCATGGAATTTTGGCTGGGGAAGGATTACTGCTCTTTACAGTAGTGAGATTTGTTGCTGGAAATGAGTATTGATAACTGGGAGATATTTTTGTTACTGCTGAGCAGTGTTTAGACAACATCAAGGTCTTTCTTGCTCCTCACGGGACCCCACCAACAAGGTGCACAAGAAGTTGGGAGGGGACACAGTCAGGACCATGGACCCAAGGAATTCAGTACACTATGGTGTCATGCTTATATAAAGCTGGGGGAAGAAGGAAGAAGGACCTGGGATGTTGAGTGTGATGGTGTTTGTCTTCCCAAGCCAATGTTACACCTGATGGAGCTCTGTTTTTCTGGGATGGCTTAACACTTGCCTGCCCATGGGATATGAGTGAATTTCTTGTCTTCCTTTGCTTGCGTGCACAGCTTTGGCTTTACCTATTAAAATGTCCTTATCTAAGCTCATGAGTTTTCTTACTTTTACTTTTCTGGTTCCATCCCCTTTCCCACTCCGAGGGGGAGTGAGTGAGTGGCTGTGTGGTGCTTGGTTGCTAGCTGGAGATAAACCATGACAAGGGCAATCTAATTGCAGAAAATTAGATTGTAACAAGCAATCTAATACCACAACTAATGGCAACTCCTGTCCTATCTGTCTGGTTTTTGTATACCTGCATGTAGCTGGAAGACCGCAGAGCACTGTGAGGAGACCCTGGAAATGTGACAAGAAAAACATGGTCATTGAGATTAATAACTTTTCATTTACTGAGAGTTTACTTATATCATATAGCACTGTTACAGAGTATATGCAGGAGTGGAAAAAAAGCATTCAGGCACATGTTTGGTTCAGCATAAAGAAGAAAGAAGAAACTTACTTTAGGATGCTTTTTTGGAAGTAGGGTAGTTGGGGGTTCTGCCCACTCTTGGAACAGGGCCTGGGACTTGGTATTGCCTGTTCATCACATATAACCAGTGTCACTGCTATCTGCAGTTCTTAAAACTTCCTTTGCAATACTTCTGTAAGACAGTTTAGTCTTGCCCATTGAGGTGAAATATAACATGAAGCTGTTCACTTTAAAAATCTGAAAGGAAATTTTGAGAAGACCTAATAGTATTAGATTATTCTCATCTTCCATTTTTCTATCTTGAAAATACTTATATAACTAGAAGCTAGTTAAAGCTGCAGATTTTGAATACATTAAAAAGATGCCATCCACTTTAAAGATTCAGAGATGAGCCAGATGGCACATCTGATTGCAGTGTATATGAGCCACTCTACTCCTACTGCTGTGAAAAGCAGAAATTGAAGCATCAGTGGATGAAGCTAGTTTACCAGGAATCTCTCTTGCAGCTCTGACCTAGGGCAGCCACTGTCTTTAAGTGGTGTGATTATTGCACATGGGTTTGAGTAAACATGTGATGAAGTTGTTTCATAAATACCATGGAGGATAAAAAACAGAGTGAACTAAGGACCTTGAACAAAACAGAACAAAAATGGAAGCAGAAAATTGAAAAGCTATGTTATTTCTTCTCTTTAACACGCGCAGGCATACAATAGTTCCTTCTGCACTTGGAATTCAATGTGCATGAGTCAGCCTGTCCGATATCAGCAATTACTGCTATAAATGCAGAGCTATTATGCACTCACGTTGTGTAGCTTGGGAGTAGTCTATTCTACCAGGAACAAAAAGGTTTGAGCAGCTACTTAGGGTTCTTAACCATTCTCAAGCAGTGAGCAGGCAGTCAACTGTGCAGCCTTGCTTCACACAGCAGGGATACAGCCCCAGCAATCTGCTCCCTGAGAAGAGCCCAGGGCCCTGTAGGAGAGACATTCCCTTGTGTGCAGCAGTGTTGCAGATGACGTCACAGCAACCTCCCATTTTCTTCAGAAGGAAATCTTTGCACATTGGTTTTCACAGCTTCCTTTCCACAGTCATTCATTTACGCTGATTTATAGCCTTCCTCACTGTCCTCCTCCTCAATTCTTCCCCCTCAATTTTTCCCTGAGGCCTGAAAAACTTCAACAGGGGAAGTACATGTTGGGGGAATTAACAACCTGGATTTTTTGCCTTCTCAGCATGGATGGGAATGACTAGGTGAATGCTTCCAGTGGCTATTCTTGTGTGATCCTGCTCAGGGTCCATGTCTGCTGGTGGCAAGCCCAAAAGTAGTTTTATGTGAGAAACAGAACTTGGAGCTCATACGTGATGGATGAGGAGGAACAAAATGAGAGGCTAGGAAGGTGACCCTCTGGCCCAGGCCGACAGGCTCAGCCCTGAACAGGGGCTGAGAGCAGGGGCTAAGACAGGCTGAGAAAGTTGGAGCTGTTCAGCCTGCAGAAGAGAAGGTTGCATGGAGATCTCATAGCAAACTTCCAGTATCTGAAGGGGGCCTCCAGGGAAGCCGGAGAAGAACTCTCTGTCAGGAAGACAAAGAGCAGTGATAGGAGAAAGAGTGATGGGTACAAATTGAAAAAGAGGAAATTTCGTTTCGAAGAAATTTTTTAGTGTGAGCAGTAGAGCCAGAGCCCCTCTGCCACAAACGGGCCAACAGGTCCGTCACTCCCCCGTGCATCACCACGGCGTCGCACATCAGAGCGGCACGCAGCCCTCCACGGCCCCTCGGAGTCGT
>VZRQ01004685.1:0-10914 GCA_013397975.1 Machaerirhynchus nigripectus | reverse complement strand
AATATTAAAAACCCCAGGACCAGATTCTGAAAGCAACCAAGCATCAAAGCAATTTTACTAAGGTCATAATAATGCAGGAAGTAAAGAAAACACATTTCTTCAGAAGTAACTTGCTTCTCTTATTTTTGAGCCATTTCTTGTGATACTGAAAGTTGTTCCTAGTTATTTTATAAATGTTGTCCAGAAACACACCTCAGGGGAGTGGACGTGGACCTTTTGTCATTCACTTAGTCAGTCTTGGCATTATCATTGCATTTTTGGAAATATTACAGTGGAAATAATGGTGCATGGTGCCAAGGGATAGCAGGAAGCTATACTGGGAGAAGTGTGCAGTGACAAAGTTAGTGTGCAAGAAGGTAGCGGTGAAGCTTTCTCATATAGACGCACACATACGGCAGCATACTGTCAAAATAGCAGTGTTTTAATGAGCTGCAAAGGCAGCTCTTGGACTTGTATCTCAAGTTTAACACCGATAAAATGGTGTGTTCTGCAAAAAGCCTACTTGGAATGTATTTATGGAATGTCTTCATGTTCAAAAATATTAATAAATTTCTTTTGACACAGGGTGTTGGCGTGGGGGGGAAATCATGCTGTATTTTTTCCCTTACTATTAAATATGTATATTCCTGGTAAGAATTATATAACAACAAGCTGCAAAATGGGAAAAACAAATGTGTTTCAAGTTATCCTGAGAGCACTAGTATAGTTAATGGTGAAATTTGGAGATTAAGCTAGCAAATGTCTAGCAGAACTGCAGATAATTTGAAATCACAAAGATAGTCCAGATGTTGAAGAGGAAAGAACGCTAAAAAAGAATTTTTTGCCAGTTACTCTGAGGTCCCAAAGGAACAAACCTGATGAATGACATATTTGTGGCTAGGAATTATGTCATCATATATGTCCAGGATGAGGTACTGTGAGGAAAAAATCAGGCCCCTGTATGGTGTCTCCTCTTCTGTGGGATAAGGAACAGAGGCCTCAGGCCCCGCATGTTGAGTGTGGTGCATCATGTTTGGGCCTTGCGACAGACAGCATGTGACTGAGGTCTGTGCAAAAGTACAAGGGGCAGACTCCTTCTCTGCTTTAATAAAGCATACACAGACGAATTATGCTAGTGTAGGATGAATATAAGAGTGAGAGAATACAAAGCTGTTTCAGTGATAGAAATACTTTCATATTAAATATTTTGTTTTTATACAAATACAACTTTTGTCAGTGCAGAAGTAGGAGGACAACAATTTCCCTATCCAGACTGCTATGAACACACCCAGTGCAAGATACCCAGAAAGATGATCAGAGATCTGGAGCACCTCTCCTGTGAAGACAGGCTGAGAGAGTTGGGGTTGTTCAGCCTGGAGAAGAGAAGGCTCCAGAGAGACCTTATTGCATCTACCAGTACCTAAAGGAGGCCTACAAGAAAGCTGGCAAGGGGCTTTTGACAGGGGCATGTAGTGACAAGGGCAAAGGGTAATGGCTTTAAACTGGGAGATGGTAGGTTAGCTGTTAGGAGGAAATTCTTTACTCTGTGGGTGATGGGACACTGGGAGTGGTTGCCCAGAGAACTTGTGAATGTCGTATCCCTGGAAGTGTCCAAGGTCAGGTTGGATGGGGCTCTGAGCAGCCTGGCCTAGTGAAAGGTGCCGTGCCAGCGGAGTTGGAGCAACATGATCTTAAAGATCCCTTCTAATCCAAGCCATTCTGTGGTTCTATAAACTGCCATACTAAAATTCACACATGAATGCTCTTTGCTGGAATTGTGGCCATGAGATGTAAATCACAGGAGAGATAACCTGTGTTTATATCTCAGGGCCTATAGCTAAGCTTGTATGTGACTTGGAAGAAAAAACCTATGCAAACAACCTTCGCATTTTATGGTCTCTTTAATCTGTGATCTCTTTTGCATGGTATAATGACAGAGGAAAAGAAAGGATGCATGAAGACTGGGTGTCCATGGTAAAGGTTCTCTGTTACAAAAGTGAAAAAAGGTATTGCAGAGGTAACTTCACTCATTGAAACCTGCTTTATTGTGATTGGGCTTCTCATCCCCTTGAGGCTAATTTTGGACCCTGGTAACAGAGGGAGGAAAGAAATTGAAACTTATGCCTTTGTCCAATTTGCAAGAACAGTGTAACACAGAACTTCTGCAAAGTGGAGATTATCATCTTGCTCCTTTGACTGCTTCCCTTAGTTCAGGGGTTCCTTTTGTAACCATCAAATTAACCAAACAGAGAATATGCAAATGTTACTTTTTGCTATGTGCACCTAGACTTCCAGATGTGTCTGTTTTGCATGGAAAAACACCATTTGGAGGGTCATCACAAATGTGAACAGTAATTCAGTCTCAGTTGCCTGACAGGGTTTAAAAGTATGCTTTACCAGCATCTCTACTAAAGATCAAAGTATTTGAAATAACCATGCAGGAGGATGTTTCCCAATATTGACAGCATGTACTGTAGTAGAAGCAGTGTTTAGTATCTTGCTGAATTTTTCAAGATGTATTGTTGGTTTTGTTTTAGCCAAAGCTACAGTTAATAGTTTAGATTGATCCATCTGCAAATATTGCTCTACTTGATGTATTCCTCACAGAGATGCATTAAAATATGCTTGGGGTTTTTTTCCTTTCATTTGTTTTTGATTTTTTTTCACTAAAGAAAGGAAAAAGGTTTGGGTTTTTTGCTTTCTTCCTTACGATATAACTATCAGCTCTTTATTGACTTCTAAAATATATTTTTTACCTTCCCCTGAGTATCCTTTTGACCATTCAAATTTAATGGCACCAAAGTCCTGTTTTTAGCACACCAAAGCAGAAATAATTTCCTATGTGTTTCCTGTTAACATGTATTTTTATTCTACTTTGGTTCCCTTGTTCTTCATCCACTACTGCTTCTCATTCCTCCTTTCTTCCCAGTTCAGTTGTGCACAATCTCTTGTTGAATCTTTCCCTTCCCTTCTTGCCTGTTTTTCTATTTATTTTTACTTTGTTTCCCATCCCAGTTTGCTCACTGTGTTCACTTGCACCCTTCCTGTGTGTTTTATGCATAAAAGTCTTCAAAATCAAAGAAAATATGCTTTTCAGCTAGATTCAGTTTTCTTCTTGCTGGGAGGACATAAACAGTGCAGAGGAAATTAACAAAGTGAGAGACAGAGTTTCAGGAACCTTGGCTGATTTCTGAGCAAAGAAAGGTACACACCCTCACAGAGATGCATGCCATGCAGGTATGAAATGTCCCTGGAGATTCCTCCTCTGTCCACCCGCCCTGATACATGTCAGTTCTTGGGAGCTGTATTTGTTATACAGAGTACCTGTGGTGCCTTTAACTCCACAGTATGGAAGGGGATCCCTCCAAACCCAAGTTTGTGACCTGCTGCGCCCTTTGATGCAAGAGGTTGTTCAGAGACAAGGGTACCAAAACAGGCACCTACCAAATTTATGAATCTCTACCAACCTTTTTTTGGTAGATCAAGGAATCAAGTATTGGTTATAATTTTTTTTTTCTACTTAGTTAGATTAATTGGGAAAAAACACATCATTTTTGCTATGATTTGGAGAAACTTCCAAGTGAAGCATCTACCAAAAAACCATTGCTTGGCTACTGCCTTACCCCTGTGAGGGGAGATGGATTTGCCACCTGCTGCTGTGTTAAGTCTGTGTGTCTTCTTTCTGTTGTAACCTCACTTTGCCATCACCTAGCAACTCCCTCATCCTCTCAAACAAAACTGCGAGCTCAGTATCTCCAAACCAGTGCTTTTTACTGAAAATCATTTGCTCTGAAGGGAGGTATGGATAATGTCCAGCTTTTTTCAGCTTTTATGCCAGACCAGTATTAGGCACTGCTTGTTAACACCTGCTTTTTTAATGTGATTAGACCTTCAGTCTGGCATTGTGAGGCATCTTAGTGTCTAGCCTTCCTCTCTGTCACTTTTTCATGTACATACACTGACTCTCACACACAAACACACCAGCCAGAGCTGGTAAACCTCAGTAAAGGTTTTTAGCTGATCTAAAACTAAATGTCTTCTTGAGGTAATGGCTACCTTTTACAAGCATTTGAGTAATACAGCGCTCTGCAAGAAAATTGTTCACACCACCATCACCATTTTTGAGATGACCTGCTGCACCTGCTTCTGCAATGAAGGGACCATCTGTCTGTTCTGTGGCCATCCTTGCTGCTAGAATGATGATGAAGGGTAAACAGGCAGGGTTCTCTGGCTGGCTCTTGTCTCACAATATTCTTGCCCTTTATTTGGCAGTCCTTAGTTACTAGTGCTGGGCTACAGCTCAGTGCTCTTATAATGCTGCCATATTGCAAGCAAAACTGAAGACCAGTTTATTTCTATAAAATAAAAGCATAGCTAGCTAGAAGGAAGTTTTAATGAATATTGCTTTTCTCTTACATAGCTAGTCACTGCTTATTCCTGGGAACAAGACAGAAAACAGAGAGGTTCAGGGACTGTTAACAGGAACTCTTGAAAGGCAATTTTCTGTAAACACATTTAGAAGTATGTGCTGTTGAACATACAATGATCTTTGTCATCTCAGGCTGAAAACCCCCCATCCAGTAGCCAGTAAAACTGTAGGCTGAAAAAGGTATTGAATTTATTTAATCAGATGTTCCAGCTGATTAATGCCAGGTAAGGAATATCACAAAATACACTATTGCATTGTAGGCCTTAAACTGTAAGAACACTCTGTTCCTGGGAGAACACATTGACTGAATTGTTGGGGTTCTTTCGCTTCAGTATATGGAATCTTTATAATATTCATAGCCATGTTTCATCTTGTCAGAATCTTGTTCTTTTTCTAGTTAATGATTCATAAAACAGTATGCATTGAGCAAAAACTGTGATTAGAGGTGTGGGCTTTTCTTTCTAAATGCTGAAAGCTGTATTTTTACCTTTTGAAAACTATGGTGTGGGCTGTTAACTGACTTGCAGATAATACTGGGTGCCTTTTCTAACCCACTTATAATGATGCTTCCAACCTAGTTATAATGATGCATTGAGAGGTGGAGATATTGTTTCAAAGGGCTTTTGTGTGAAGGAAGGAGATTCTTATTCTAAACCTCTTAAGAATTCAGAGACCTTTTAATTTGTAGGAAAGCTGACGCTCATTTTCCTTGGAAGAGCTTGCAGGTTCTGGTGTCAGGCCGTGTATGGCTCTTCTACAAAGTGATCACCCACTGCTTACTTTTGTAGCTGGTGGTAAACTGTCTTCTTTTTGTTTTAAGTTCTATTCTCGTGTACATGGACACTTTTAAATTGAAAAGGCTAATTTATGTGCAGATGTGTTCTTTTAGTGATAGCTTAAGATTTTGAATTTTCCTGTAATATTTTCAGCTAGGTTATTTAAAGAAACCTAGCTAGTCATTTGCAAAGAAGCTTCTGGGGAGGAAGACTGTGGTGGAGCTTCTATACTGTTTATTAACTTGTATTTTTTTAATACAAAAATGTTTATATTGGTGCAACTATATGTGGAGTATAAACAACATCTGAAGAATAATCGAGTGTTTCAGAACTGGCTAAAACATCTAGTAATGACTTCATTTTACTTTCTTGCTGCCAGAACTGTTCAGGGACCAGTTTTTCAATTTGGTTTGGCAAGTAAAAGACTGTTGGAAAACAATTTGCTTATGTCATTTGGCTGGAAATAACCACTTAAAAAGCTTCATTTGAAAACATTTTTATTGCCATTTAAAAATTGTGTGACTAGGTATCCATACCTTAAAACAACTGTACGTGTTTCTTACCAAGACACACCTCATGTTGCTTGATGTCAGTAGGTAGATATATGTGTTTATATATTTTGGATTTGTACAGCACAGTGCAAATATGCTCATAATTCAGATGTGTGCCAAAGCATACTGTTGGGGGGAAAAAGTAGTCACTTGCTCATTCTGCTCTGTCCATCCAAGACTTGGCTTGGAGAACAGAAATGTATGGTTCCTTTTATGGGCAGCAGTAACCTTCACATTTAAGCAGTCACATTCCAGTCAGAAAATGGAATAACTTTATAAAAATTCTGACAGTTCTTGAGGCTCCCATATTGCAATTCTACTCCAGTGGCTGTAAAATGTCTGTCCCGGTTTGATGACAGGACCTCTTACAAATAGTACTATTTCCTTACATGCTAAGCAGTTCTTTACTGAATTGGATTCAGAATTTCATGTTATTGTATTATTCATGTTTTTTGAGTTTTTTGTCCTACACAGCTTCTGAAGTTATTCTTTTTTCCCTCAAAGCTTTCTCTGTAGTTTAAAAAGGGACACATTAGAAAGCTCCTTTAAACCGAGAAGACTCCAGCTTTTGTGCTTTATAGGGCATTTCATAAAATGGGATGATGCTTTCCCATTCTATAGCTTTGTGAGTGATTTCTGAAAGGTATCTGAGGAACCTCTGCTCTATAGGAACACTGAGAGCTCTTAATTTAATCAAAGGAATTTTGGTGAGGCAGGATTTGTTCTCTGCTGAGGCTGGTACAAGACAGATTTTTCAAATCCTTTTCAAGAGTAAGGTGAGCTTTCTATTAAAGACTAACCAAAATTAAGTTGTAGGGGTTGAAGGAAAACTACTAATTGCGGTTTTAGCTCTCCTGGAGGAAAACAGTGTGGGGTTAATTGGTTGTAACAGATTTTAGTATTCAGTAGAGTAACTTAGAGTATCTCTCATCTTGAATTTTTACACAACTTTTGAATTTGGTGGTTACATCATTCTTCTATACCAATTCTTGAGTGACCTTATTTTTCACAGAAGTTGGCACCTGACAAACAAGTTGCTGTATAAATGTTCATTTGGGAACCTAACTTTAGCCATGCATTTCTATTTCCCTTGAGCTAATGTTGAGCTCAGTTCAGGTCCTGCTGCCCATTAGGCACTGCTGCTAATGCTTCTTTCCATCTGTCTCTCAGTCTTGTTTCCTGTTATTATCACTAGTGGACTGGTGACTCTGAGGTTATGCAAAAATACGTGAGTGATTGAAACAACTGAGGCATCGTGGCCCAAGGGGCTAGCCGTTTTCGTTACCTTCCTCATTCCCTCCCAAATTTCTTTTTTGATCTTAGGGGTGACCATATCAAAGCTGCTGTAAGGAGTTCCATTATGGTTAGTATTCTCTGGTAGGTCACTTTTTCTGTTAGTTTAATTGTCTGTGTGAGTTGTCAGGAGGCAGGAGTAGCACTGGTGCATAGTAAGGATGCTAGCGAATGCATGCTTGGGAGGCAGGCCGCAGCAGCACCAGCCTGGACCGGCTGAAATTGTTGCAGGTATCCAGTCTGAGTGATACAAAGTGATACAGTGGAAACCAGGAGGAGTCAGGGCAGTAACCACAACTTTCCCCTCCAAGACAGTACCAACTACTTTTTAAACAGTTGTCTAATCTATCAAAAGAATCTCAAATATTACCTGTCACATCCTCCAAGGTAATCTCTCCCACTCTTCAACTGTGTGTTTGCAGCTGTATGGAATGGCCCTCAAGTGGAGACAAAAATGGGATTTTAAAGTACTTGAATTTCTTAGCTAATCTGACTGTTGAACACCTTAACTTAGCTAGCATTCATTAAAAGCCAAATGTACAAAAGTTATACTTACAGGACCTGGGGTAAGAAAGCATAGAGAACTTGAAGATCAACCCACTCATGCATTTAGTTCAGTGTTTCCATTACGTATCCTTCTGCAAACTTTGTTGTGAATCTACACATGCTAATATGCAAATAGCCTAAATAATTCCCAGTAGTGTTTCATTTATGAGTTACCTGTATAGAACTGATGAGCAAATTATGCCATCTGTTTTAGTGCATGCATATTGTTTTAACCTCAGCTTTTGTGTGTTCTCCATCCAAAAATCTCAATCTTCTTTAAAGCAAAGAAGTCCTATTACCATTTTTTATTTTTGCCTCTGTTGTAAAGTTATGTTTGCATAGCAGTTTTGAGTGTGGTTGACCTCCTGTTGAGATGGGAAAATGTGGATGTGTAAAAACATACAGGTTTCAAAATAGAGCACTACAGAGCATTACTATTGTGAAGTTCTTGTTGTTATAAACACATTTCTTATCAAAGTAACTTGTCCTGTGCTTTTCTGCTTTTTATCTTGCATGTTCAGTCTATTCTTTTTACACTTAGTCTTCTCCAAGGTCCATTTGACCAATTTTTCTTTTCTCAAATGACTGTTTCTCGAGTTTCAGATTACTAAAGCTTTTGGTTTGACCAAATTCCTCTTTTATACATATTCCCCAACCAGCAAGGTGGGATTGTTTGCATCTCTGTTTGTGTAATTCCTTTAGAAGCTTGACACTTTCACTGATCCCCTTTTTGCCATACATGAGATTTCGTTCCCTGTGGATCTTACCGGCTGCTTATATGAGTGAAGCAGCTTGGCTTGCTTTCCTTTCAAAAAATCATGGCCACAGTGTTACACGATCCCTGTCACTCTATTTTCATGTACCCTCAAAGATAAATGTAGAAGAATTTTCCCCCTCCTTGTGCCTTTCACCTTCCTTATCAACCATTTGTCTCATCATGCTGCAGTATTTTATTGGTCAGCATGCATTATGTGGTGGTTTTATCTCAAAGTGCAGTGTCTGGTATGTGTTAGTAACAATAGTCCATTGCCATATCAAAGCTGCCAAAAGTAAAGGAGCAGAACTCTGATTCTGGGCTCCGCCAAGTCTTCTACCTGTGCCCTTCACTGTGGTACTTCCCTAATTTATATTGCATACAGTTGTGTATAGCATGCAGATGTTTCCTTCTTTCAGTTGTTTCAAAGAAACCCCCATCTTGACAATTGTTATTAACTTGTATTTCCAGATGGCTTTATAGAAAGATTGCTAGTCTTCTAAAAACTGCAATTATTGGCACATGAAATCAGAATTGTGAAAATGTAAGTAGCAATTGGGAAGTCTTCTTTGGCTATGTACAAATATGCCTTTCTACAGTGTATGCTTTCAGACTGTTACAAAATAATGAGACGTTAATGGGGCCATTTCACTTTGTAAAAGGAGGGCCTGTTAACAGTTTCTGCAAGATACACAGTGTGACGTCAATTATGTCAGAGATCAAATGTTTGTTCTTTCTGATTCCTGATCTGTGCTCACTGATTTGGAAAAGTCCCTTAGTTATTAAAACATCAACACCATCTAGTACGCAGTAGAAAGTTTGCTCTGCTTTTGCAGATGGTGTTTGGAAAGACGTAAGAGATCCTTAGGTGCTTCTGGGGAGAGCAGAAGACACAGTAGTTGGGAGTAAAGGTTAAGTAGGCTAATAGGGAGTAGAGGAGTGAGATAGATTTAAGGCCCTTGGAATGAAGTTCTGAATTTGGAAATTCATGGAGTGGGGCAAAACCCAACCCACCTCTTCCTTGCAATTTACTGTGACATGCAGAATTCACAGATTATAGAAGTTATAAATGAAAATCTGTGTGCTTTGTTGAAGGAGCACAGTATGCTGTGTTTCCAAGGACTTCTACACTTTGGTTCCTGCAATGAATTTTCAGTTTCATTTGCATCGCTGTAAGAAAGTTTCCATCTGAAAGAATCACAGCAGATTATTTTTGAAACGAAGGATATTATTTGTAGCTATAGTTTGTGATGTTGTGGCTGTTTCTGTGACCCTGGATATTACAGTGGTAGTGTTTCACCTTGAAGAACAGGTTAATGCACAAGGAGTACCACTTTAAATGGAAGAGGAAGGGTCTCTTGTAGGTTGTCAAATCTTTTGGGTAATCAGATGTATTCTGAGTATTTGTAAACTTTGAAGGAGGTGGTATTTTCTGAAGTTCTAAATTTTCAATTCTTTCCCTTCTGAATGCTAAAGGAGGTAGATGATCTGAGCTTTCTAGCAGTAAATCAAAGCATTACAATATGAACATATGTGTTGTGTACTATGAATAAGATGATAAATTACTTTTTAAATCCAGCCAGCAAACTAAGAAAAAAATACTACTCCTATTACAACATTTTTTTAAAGACATCCAAGTGCTGTGCCATATTCCTGAAGCTGGGGGGAGGAAGTGGGGGAGGGCAACTGTAGAAATCAAACAGTATCAGAATCTTAGCATTGTACTCAGATTAGTTGCTGAGAGACTAAAAGATCTGGCAGGGCACTGAAACAAATGTGTGCTATTAAAGCTAGGTAAATAAAGGTGGTGTGAACAGCTGACATGACTTAGAGTAGATGAACAGTCTAAATGGCAGTTTTGTGTTGGTTTTTGCTTGCTGCCTTCCCTGTAGCATTTGTGCTGGCCTGGTGGTATTACAAAGACCAGGAAAAATATGAGAGTTTTTCTCCCTTTTGCTTTATTTGTGAATTTCATCACTTTGCATACTACTTCTGATTTTCATCTTATTATTTTCAAGGCAAAATAAAAAAGAAATCAGACTAATCAGGGCTTGAAACTGGACTACATAAGCAGAAATTTTTTTTTAATTTTGTTTTGTTTTTTTGTTGGTTGGTTGGCTTTTCTTGTTAGGCATCACAGGGTATACCATTTCTGATCTGCTTTTTTTGGCTTTTCACTCTGAAATTGTTCATCCTAGCACTAGTTAGCAAGAGCAGCATTTTCCAGTACTTTCCAGTACTGTTGTACAACAACAGTACTATCACAAATTCTACCCAGAAGATTTTACTTTCAGTCACCCTTAAAACCTCCATAACCAGTTGTGGGTGGGGAGAACTTCACAAGGCAACAGACATTGTTTGGGGTTTTTCTTTACTTTTTCCCTCTTTCTCCTTTAAAGTCATATGACACTTTTTTTCCCTGCCACATAGAGAGAAAAGACAGGGGTTTTTTTAATTACATTTTTACTTTTTTTTTAAATTACTTTTTGGGGGGCATAAATTAATGGTATTTACAATGCAGTAAAAAGTTTGCTCTACTTTTACAATGATGCCTGGAAAGTAATAAGAGATCCTTCAGTACTTCTG
>VZRQ01004677.1:128334-162449 GCA_013397975.1 Machaerirhynchus nigripectus | reverse complement strand
TGTAACCTGTCTTGCTTTGAGGACGAGACATTCCTTTTGGGCGTTTCCCTGAAATTCGGCTCAAACCACCACACCAGGGAGGCAGAACTGGGGTACATTAACATAACAGAACAGAGCATTCTGGGGGAAGCTTTTTCAGTCAACAGAGCTTCTGGGGGAAGCTGGAAAGGAACCTAGGACTTATCCCACCACAGGACTCCTTTCGTTCCTTGTCCAGCAGGCCCGCTGGCCTCCACAGATGTGTTTTAAAAATTCCTTTCTGTAATTCAGCTGTAGACACACCTGAGAATAATGGTTCAATAGAAATAAATAACAGAGAAGAATTACTAATCCGTATTTTTAATACTTGTTTTTTCACAAGACAGCCACCTCTGCAGCAGCTCCGACCCTGGCAACTCTGCAGGCAGGAGCAAAAGCCACTCCTGGCATGGAGTCGGCCCCACCCAGCCACACACAGCAACGACGATGCAGGACAGAAATGCACAATTACCTTTTCAGCTGCAGAGTGGTTTTACAGCAGCTTAAACGGACCATGCACCTGTCTGTACTACCAAACTTCGCTAAGTGTGAGTCCTGGAGCTGTTACATCTTCATCCATCCCCCTCCCAACAGTTCCTCTGTCTATTACAGATGCATTTTGAGCAGAAAATTAACTTTTTAGTCAAATGAGACCTTTCCCAGTTGCAGAACTCTTGCAGTGCCAGGCCCACACCATGTCCATGCAGCTCCTACTTAAGGATCTCCATCCATGTGTGTGCTCATTTATAACAGGCACGTACAGAGATTTCCACCACATCCATGTTACAGTTTGGATAGTGCTGAACACAATTCCCTCACTGCAGCTATGATGGGGAAAGATTCTCCTGGAAACAGCAAGGTCTATGTGTACAAGACCACAGTTGTTATTGTGTCAGGAGACTAACAATCATTTGAGTTTACCAGAAAGTACAGAGATAATCTCAAGTTTTACCTGCAGTAAAGTATATCAACACGTCTATAAGAAGAAAATAATGAAGATTCTCTTCTGACTCAAAGCAGAATATGGCTTAATGGACACACAGATCTTACAAGTGGTAAAGAAAATGCTCTTACATTTCAAAGGACATGCCTCCTCAGAAGGGGAAGACAACAACTGCCCTCAGTTGGGTTGTGAGCACAGGAGAGGTGAGGAACACTTCAGTGTTACGGAAGGCCAGAGGTGGAATTGAAAGAATACATGAAGAAAAGCATTGCTGTAAAAGAGGAACTCAAACAGAGCTAAGAGCATTTTGCCTTTTCACTCCTCCTCATGCCATGGGGGTGACAGAGAATGGGGTGTGAGAACAGCCCCCCTGCTCTCCCTGAGGGACTGTAACAGCAGAGCTCCTCTCACAAACCGTGCTGGGAGAACAGCAACCCCCACAAGATGCCAGGAGTTCAAAGGCTACTCATAGGTTCCTTCTTTAACAACAAACACTCATCATGAAAATGCTGTAATGCCTGCGAGGTCACACAGACATAAATACATTTACAACTATCCAGGCACTGCCCGCTATGGAGGAAAGAAAAAACCAAAACACACCCAAAACTAAGGAACACATTTCTCTCTTTACTGCTTATTCATACTTGCTCAATCTAACTCGTAATAAAAATGGGCCATGAATCCCAACTGAGTGATTAGCAGGTTAAGTAATTTTATTTAAAGAAACTTATGTGAAAGCCTTATAATCTCATGTACCTGGGCTTTACTGTTAGAACAACTGTTTTTTGACAACGCTAAAATCAGAACTAGCTTTGATGAAAAAGAGAAATCAAGCATCTGTGTGTAATAAGAAAGCCCTGAGTAAATCTGTATCTGACTTTGGCTCTCTGCTTAAATATGGGGCTGGCAGAGCTAACTGGAGTATACTTCAAAATGGTTAAATACCTACATGAACAATTGCATTAACATTTAAATACACTTACTCATTCTGTCCTGGAGCTTTTATCCAAAGAAACTCTATAAAAAAGTATCAACACTTATTTGTAATTAAGCATTCTGACAGACTATTTGTCAAATACACCGTCAAACTCAAGAGAACTGGAAATAATAACAAATACTTGTTCTCAAGCACACTTTATACTTTGGATGATAGAGCTTATTAGCACTGCCCAGTGAAGTGAATTTTATGCCTATATTTAAAAATTACTCCTCCACAAGAAATATATTAGATGTCTGTGCTAAATAACAGTTCCTAGAATCAACACAGGTACTGCCACTGGAAAGAGTTGGGAGCATACAACTGAGCCCCTGAGATCCCAGCCAAGGTACAGTAGAGTAAATTTGATTTGTCATCACTCAGCAGCCAATCATTCAAGTTTTGCAATAAAAGAATACTCCAGAGAGCGAATCCCGTTCCCAGGCTGCACAGGGGTACCCAGCCACATACAGTCTGTTCTTCTTTCCTGCTGGTTGTAATCCAGCCTTTCAGAGTACACTTGTCCACAGTGATGTCTCACAAATCACCATCACGTGTTCACCGTGGCTGATGACACCCCTTGGTAAGGCCACGAGTGTCATTACAGCCCATCTCAGATACCTACACCAATGGTTTGGTGCTTGAACCCAAGCAAGGCTTGTAGGTCCTACTGAAGCACAAGGTTATTACCCTGATGATGGTAATAACCTGGAACCCCTTCAGAAACTCTAAATGTTTCCATGACTCCTCAGCCTGACTGACTCCCCTGCCTGGTCAGAATAAATCCTGTTAGGGCACGTCTTAACTTCTATGCACAAAAACCTCACCAAACCAAACTAAACCAAACCACCCCTCAAGGATGAGTGACCTCATCTGTCACTCCAGTCTCGCCAAAGAAAAACTTGTGAAAGGAATTCATTGTGAAAGGAGCAGGAGAATATCAGGGCAAGCAAGTGGAGAGAGAAAGCTGTAAGGATGTGGAAACGCAGGTGGGAGAGAGAAAGTTCCTCACTGGGCTCAAGATACAGAACTGCCTTTGGAGCTGCAGGTCTGGTTCCATTGAGTCTTTGGGACTAACACTGGGTGACTATGGGCCTCACTCCAAAATTTAGAAAATTGAACTAATTTATTTTTCTAAAATATCTGTTTTTCTGTAGCTGGAGACAGTAACACCTTGAATATATCCTGTGCCTACTGGTGGTGTCCTGTAAAGCCCCTGGTTCTGTCACAGGAGACTGCTAGATTCCCCAAGTCCAAATTCAGTGTGCTCTCTCATCTTTTAAAACTAAAGTATCATAAATCCTTTCACTATAGCTCCCAAAATTCCTAACGTATCCTTTGTGTGTTTGGAGAACTTAAATCACATTTAACAGCTGACGTCTGTTGGTGCAGTTTTTCTTCCCTGCCTCTGTCCAGCACAAAACCAATGTGTGCAGAGCTACGGACATGCTCTCACCCACCCCAGCACCTCGACAACCACACCATTACCTCCAAAGCTGTAAATCCACCTCTGGAGTTGAAAGGTGCAGTGCAGTTCCCGTGTTTTAAATGCTTAAGGATAAAACAAGGCCTGTGTGGAACAAAAATAGTGTATGATTCATGAAATAAGGAAGCAGTAACTTGATCATAACAAATATATTTGACCTTTAAAGCAGTAACAACAAACATTAAAAACACTCAAGCTTTCCTTTGCTGCCAAGTTTATTTTCCTCATAAGTTGTGCTCCATTATGCTACAATAATCCTTCATTACTCCAGCCCAATAATGCACAGTCTATCGTCTACCTATAGTTGTCTGGTGTCTATTTAGTTTTATAGCAAGCAAGCAATTTGAGAATATGGTAATAAAGGCTCAATCACAGTAATGATGTATGATGGGCTGTAATTTCTGTGTGCTAATGGTTTACAAACAGTATCCCAATGATGACGGGAATCTCATTGATTCATTATATGAGTGCAATAATACCAAAATAACTTACTATAGATCACTGTTTACTCATGCACATACTGATAACAACCTCTATATATTTCTATATACAGATATATAGAAATAAAATTAGTATTAGTCTTTCCACATAAAAGTTCACACAGCACAAAACATTTTGTGTTGAGTTCCCTAAATCAATGTTTAAAGTTGAAATTACTGCATTGAACGGGTTCTTTGAAAAGCAACCCATTGATTTTAATCTGCTTGAAGCAATCAATTACTCCCTGTCCTCTTTATTCCAAACTGTAATGAAAACTAAACTGCGTTGTCTTGAAAACTAAATGTGAAGATGATCATAAACAGAATTTAAACTCCATGGATTATTCATATCTACCCATTTAGATTTGCCATTTCCATTATGAGTACATTTGCCATGAGCATTTAATGGACATCTAAAAGGGAATTCATTAAAGCAGGAGCTGTTGGCAGCACTTATGGGCTTCAGACTGCTTTATGTTTGCCTTTAATAGCTCACTATTATAAAAGTGATATATTGTGTTCATCCCATTAGTAGTTTGCAGAAAGGTCTGTAAGACATAACAAATCCTTTTGAGTATTGTCAGAATCAAAACTAAATCACAGGGTATTTTTTTTTTCAAGCAGCATATTATGACCCCAACAAGGTACTATTTTAGGTCATCTAAATTTTGATGATCTTAGCCAAGTAAGATTTTAATGGCCCTGTAGACAGTTTGTTCTTTTTCTTAATGAAACACACGTGAATTATTAATGCTGTCTCAAATGCACATATTTTTAAAAATCTATCATAACTATTAAGGTTAAGCATGCTTAAAAATGAAACATGTATTTCTCAAAAATATCTGCTCCCTGGTTTTGGGCCAAAGAAGTGTCAAGGCAAGCAGGAAGCTTAATGCCACCAACGTGCGTGGAAACTCTGCAGTGCAAGCAGCCTCCACCCACTTGCTTCCCCTGCCCCTGGCCCTCCAGAGGTGAACAGGAGGGATGTATTTGCACAACCATTTGCTTATTGGCACAGGAGGAGAGCAAAAGGCAAACTAAAACAAAGTTGAACTGCAAAAAGCAATCCAAGGTTGGCAGTAGGAACACCTCCCGATGTCACAGATCAGTCCCACCTGACAGGTTTATGCACCTCTAGAAACAACTTGGTATCATTCACCATTTAAGTATTGGTGGTGGCAGCCTGAAAGTGTCACTGCGATTAAATCTTTGTACACTACCAGACAAACAGGTATCTGATTATTCAGTGCACGGTCAGCAGAAGCACTGCCATCCCAGTCCCTAACACAGCACAGCCCTGTTGGTTCCCTTGTGCTCCCTCTGCTGACCCTCTGCCTCTCACACAGCCAACTTCCCAACAGATGGGACTGATTTAGTTATTTATTTGTAAAGGACACAGTGCAATTCACAACATGCACCATTAAAGCTATTTTTAAAAGGATCGTCACAAATACTAATAGATACAAATCATTAAATTTACTTTGCAAAGTATGAATTTCCTTAAAATCCCAGTAGTTTAGGAGAACACCTTTCCTCCTTAGCTTCCAAGGGTACTGGAAGCTTTAAAAAGCAGTCCTGATTCTGCACTAAATCTAGCCATGGTGCCACAACACTCAGAAATAACTTATGCAGGGGGCTCTATAAATAACTTGTGCAGGGGGCTGTATAAACTGAAGGCAGCTGCACAGCCTGTGCAGGTAGAACAAGTCTCTAACACCTTGAAGATTCTTGTCATACTTTGAGCAAAGAACTTCTCCAAAGGATGGTGATATTGAGGAATAAAGTAGCATTTGTCAGCTCTCAGTGAATTTCAAAGTGATTGACAGAGCAAATGACTTCACCAGGTTCAGAAACTCCTGATCAGTAGAAGGATGGAATCACTAGTGTTAGGAGAGAATCCAGAGAAGCAACTGGCCACTCTCACTTCATTGCATTAGAATTTCCAACAATCATAATTTACAAGAATTTGAAGGATGGTTAAGTAAAAAACTGATTTAAAAACCTACATAGAGTAATATACTACCTTACACATGTGTAAGGAATGATAGGTGATACCTCTACCTGTGAGACAGGTAAAAGGAATCCCAACTGCTAGTGAATTATTTTCAGCAAAAACTCTAAAATCCCTTCCCTGATCTAGGAACAACAAGTTCTTCAGTGAATTGGTATGAGATTATTTTTGTCAGCTGTTCAAGAAATCTGTATTTGTTTATAACTCACAGGATGTGTGATTGTTTACACAAAATTAGTCTGAAATCTTTATACCAACTTCCAAAAAACCGTGAAAGTCTCAAAGGATGGGGTAGATAGAAACACAAGCTCCCCAGGCCTGTGTGAGGCTGCCAGAAAACCCACGTCTGGGGCTCGTATCTCTAAACCAGAAGATGACATTTTCACACCAGCAGTAAGAAGCAGAACACCTTGCTCTCCTGCAAAGCACGGGAGATTCGGGGTGGCTTTCGGCAGAGCCCCATTTCGGGGGGTGACACAGAGCGACGTCCCTGCGCTGCCGCCGCGGCGGGAGCTGGGCTCTCCCGCTCCTGCAGCCTTCCTGGGGAACTTGACTTCTGCAAGGAAGCTACAAATAGTCCCAGTTTCCACTTTGGAAAATTCTCCAGTGCCCTGTAGAGCCAAGATCACGGACAGCACCCAGGAAAGTGGTCAATCCTGAGCTCAGCTGGAATCGCTGATGTCACAGCATGCTATGAACACCTTCAGGAGTCTCATTAGTCACAGTTACAGAATCCAATATTCTGTTTGAACAGAGAGCAGAAGATTGTATGTTTAAGGAAGACCATGGGAACCCCTAACCTTTAACGTGTTCCTTCTGTAAATGTATCCAAAATGGTTGACAAGCTGTAGGAAAAGGTTTCTAGTCAAAGCAGTTTGGCCTTGAAAAAATAAACTAATGTCAACAGCTCGAACACTGTTGAAAAGAAAAGAACCAAAGAAAAGAACCTGGTTCTTTTCAGAAAGAAAAGAACCAAAACCAAAGTTCTTTCTGAAAAGAACCAGGCTTCTTCAAAATGCCTGTACCAGCCCTGCTGTAGGTTCCTAAATGGAAGCTGCTCGTCTCTCATGGCTCCCCTTCTCTGGAAGGAAAGCAGGTNGGTTCTTTTCAGAAAGAAAAGAACCAAAATCAAAGTTCTTTCTGAAAAGAACCAAAGAAAAGAACCTGGTTCTTTTCAGAAAGAAAAGAACCAAAATCAAAGTTCTTTCTGAAAAGAACCAGGCTTCTTCAAAATGCCTGTACCAGCCCTGCTGTAGGTTCCTAAATGGAAGCTGCTCGTCTCTCATGGCTCCCCTTCTCTGGAAGGAAAGCAGGTGTAACAGCACTGACCTGTCACCTGGGCCTTTAGGAGTGCTCCCAGAACTGCAGGTGACAAGCCAAATATTCCCTAAGGAGGAGAATGAGCCAAGGAGGTTGGTTTGCTACAAGGTCTCCCAGAAAGATGCTAATTTCTTGTGTAACACACAAAAAAGGAAACAGCAGAGCAGCAATGGGTTCATTTTCCTTTTCCTGGAGAAAAAACATGCTCTGGTACCCTCTGACACCATACCTTCTGTGCTCTTTGGCTTTTCAATCCCAAAGCAAATCACATAAGCAAAAGCAGCTTCTGTATTCATTATTTTTAAAGTACTTCCCCAGTTAAACTTGACATTTGAAAACACTTTACAGCTTTTCCTAATGGTACAATAAAATGGGATGAAAAGAACAAATGGTTCAAATATTTAGCAGAAAGGGAAAAAAAAAAGATCAGGGTGCAAATATGATCCAAATTTTTGGATGAGCCACAAACTGACACCCAAACAGGAACAGCAGTGCTTGCTGGAAGCGCTTTCCCTGACTGAGCAAAATGCAGAGATTTCTGTGCAGACCTTGCTTGGCACAGTTATTGTCACACAGGTGCAAAAGGAAGGAAGTAGGTATGATGTCACCTGCCTCAGGGGAGTCTTTTCCCTTCATTCACCAGGAAGCATTTTACAGGGATATGGGTGTTTTCCTCACCTGACACTCTCAGACAGTGTATACATAACTCATGCAAAGCCAAGGGCAGTCCAAATAAAAAAAAATTAAAAATTGATTCAGAAATCTGATGACTTCATGCATCTGGAAAGCTTCCAGATCAAAGGAACTGCAAAACAGAGGAAGTAGCTGAAGCCTCATTTATGTCTCAAACCCCAAAAGGTTTCTCATGCTAGACACTGGACATGGCTGCTGCTGCTCTGTAGGAAACAGTCCTTAGGAGCTCAGCTCCACTGACGTTCTCTGGTCTGGAGTGGAAGTGGTGCATTGCTGGGCAGGTGACAACAGCTTGATAAAAGAGACAAAGGTTTCTTACACAAATACTTGTAAATAACTCTAAAAAGCATGAAAAAAATTTAATAGACCATATTAGGAATGCAACTATCCAATCCTATTTAATGAAAAAGCCAGGAGTAGCAATATGAAAGTAAAAGGTAAAAGGAGCAACAGCATGTCCTTTGCAATTGTGGATTAACCCAGAACTTACAGCTGTAACAAAATAAGCACAAACACCCCAAGTGATGGACATGTTTAACACTCACTTTTTTGTAAGGTCAAAACCAACTGACCTTGACGTCACAAGGTGTGGAAGTCTGACTTTATCTACTCAATTATCACCTTTGTTTCACATGTAAGAATAGAAATCATCAGTGCATAAAGCTACCTGGGAAGATCACTACATGGGTTAAGTATATTCTCAGGGGAAAAAAAATTCAGTGAACTGAAGCTAGTGCTGTGAAACAATTCCTGTTTAAGAACACTGCCAGACAAATACACATTCCCTTTTATAAATCACAACGGACAACACTATTCTAAAGGAAAATCTAGAGGATCATCTAGAGGACTGTTTCTGTAATACACGAGCTGCTGGTAACTAAATTCAATTCTTAAGTCATTTTGAAGGAGAGGCTAAACAACTGGTCAGGTAAAATCACACAACCCCCCTTTCAGCAGTGCTGGCCAGTGCACACCACAATTCCAGGACCCAAACAGAACAGTGAATAACTCACCCAGCACTAACAAGACTTTTTCAGCCTCCTGGGATTTTACTGGATTGTTTTTGGTTTTTTTTTTTGACAGAGGTACTTATGATGTATTATCTTGCATATTTTTTCTCTTTGAATTACACAAATATGCAATAGGAAATCTCATAATTAAGTTTAACTTGAATCATAAAAATTGCTGGAGTCTAACATTAAAGAATTATTCACTCTGCTCTGAACTCTGATGTTTAATTTACTTACTGCAAGGTCTGTTAAATTAATTGATTAAGCTACTAAACAATGAGGATACAAGGTCAAAGCACAGCAACAAAAGCAATGTATTTTAGATATGTAAGTCATAAGTTACCCTGAGTTGCTGGGGTTCTTTTGTCCCCAAGATGCCCTATTTGCTACTTATTCCTTCTTGCTAAGTTGGTTTGGGACGTGCAGCACAAGTGAAAAGGTCCAGCAGTTAGAGGTTACTCTGAGAAGAGAATCTGCTTGAGGTAAAGGTCATGAATTTTAAAATAAAGAACATAATCAACATAAAACATACAAACAATCTAATAAATACAACGTCATATTTAGTGATGTGGGCAGCAAACAGAAGTAGTGTCAGAACAAAGTCTGGCCATCAAAGACAGAGCGGGGCTGGTAAGCCACAAAGCAGACACACGTGAAAGCTGAATTCAAAACAACTGTTGTAAAGCAGAAAGAGGAATTATATTAGATTTCTATTAGGTATACCTGTACCAGAAGAAAATCACTAAGCAATGTAATAGTTCCTCTGTCCCAGAAAAATTTGAAACGCACTTGCATTCAAATAAGACATAAAATGCTGAAAGACTGATTCTCTTAACATTTACTCCCAAACAGCACTCCTAACTACCCATTACTGGGTCAGGTAACCAAATTAACCAAAGTGGTGGCTATCACTCACATGCTAAGGAAATACAACAGAAAATTAATTTACACAAGCACTTAAAAGTCAATTACTACCATGCGTATTTTGCACATAAAACAAAATGTAGAAAAAGGTCACTTCATTACAGATCCAAACATCTCCACATGTGTGGAATTACTTACAGGCAGCTTAGACTAGTTTTGCAAATGAACTATCCACCTAATTTCACAGGCAATGTCATGTTGTTCTGCCAGCAGAAACAGGAGAATTTTTCAGAAAGCAAATCAATGACAAACTCAGCCTCATTCCTCTTTAAAACATGCTTGTGACATTATTAGGAAAGTCTTTTCCTTGTTGTCTTCTAGGCATGCAACAGGTTTTTATGTAGTTAAATTGCTGAACTAAATTGTCTGAAATGTAACTCTGAGAAAAATGAATCCTGCTTGCAGCATTTTGTGACACACTGTACCACTATTTTATCAGCATTTTATTGTCACCACAGCTTCTCTCTCCTCCTGCCACCAGCTCAGCTCATTCTGGGCATCTGCTGTCAGAAAAATTCTCACATCACAAATTGTACTCACATCCAAATAACTCAATAATATATTTGCCAAACACTTAAATCATCAATAATTTGGAGTGGAAGTAGGATTAGATTTTAAGTCCGCAAGTGATGGAATCAATTCTGAAATGTTTAAATATTAGTTTACAAATATTGCTTATAGCTTAATAGCATCATGGACGTAACTTCACACAGATATTGGCCCTAGACAGTAATTATATCCTCAGCCTAATGTTGCAGTTAATGGACATACACATTTCAATGATAATTGCACTCCCTGAACATGATAATGTGCCTTCATTAGCAGCTACAAAATAAAGCTCAGCTACAGCCAAGTGAAGAACTGAACTAAGCTTATTATTTATTTTCAGTATTGCCCAAATCACGTTATAAAATTCTAAAATAAAATAGCATGGCACTTAAACCAGCGCTTTAATTGCAAACCTGTGATTAAAGAGTATCTCTGGAATGATTCATGCAGGTTTTAGTTGTCGTGAGCAAGGAGTCGAAAGGTAATGAGTTAGTGAGACAATGGTGTGACAGAAAAGCAAACACACTGCACTTTGGAGGGGAAAAAAAGAAAAGGAGGTTTTAAGGACTTAAATATTTTAAACAGAGTTGTTAGAGAAGGAGGAAGGCAGGAGTAGATAATGTAAAATCTGAGAAAAGAGGAAGCACAATAAAAATTCCCCAAGCAAATGCAGACGGGAATGTGCTGCACAGTCCAAGAAGAAAAGCATCAATTTACACATAAAACAACCACGTAGAAATGATGCAATTGAGGACATGTAAAATGAACAGTACTTTACAACTCGATCCAATGAGGAACCCAGTGTTTATGATTCCACAAAGTTTTGCCTGTTTGCCTCTATGTCCTGACGGTGTGTTTGCTGCACAGAATTTCCAAGTAATGGAGAAATTCAATAAAGAAATTTCCAAAAACAGTTAAAGGACAGACAGTGTGATTTAAAGTTTGCCAAGGCTTTGTTACTGAGTATTGCTGGCCAATCCCATGAACTGTAACATCACAGATTCTAGCTCACGTTGTTTATTGATGGCATTTTTAAAATTTAAAAATAAAAAACCAAAAAATTCTCCACAAAGTACTTAAAGAATCCTCCAAAATATTATATTTCTTCAAAGGAAATCCAGTTTTTTTCACATGAAGCAAGATGGTTGTCAGTGCAAGCCACAATCCAGAATTGAAAATAACTACATGATTTTATATGCAGTGGCACAATTAACTTAGCTTGTCCAATCTCTAGGCAATTAAATAAGTTCAAGTATTATTTCAGGAATACTTGCTGAGAGTTCTTTCTGCTCATGGCATGATAGGAACTGTGATAAAAAGCATGAAAGGAGAGCTGCCTGGGTAACATTTACTTGAATAAATCTTCTGTAGCTCCTAAACTTGCTAGAAATTGGTAAGCCAGTCATGAAGTCAGAGCCTCAAAGAGGAGGGAACCACAGGAACTCAAATACACATGAAGCAACTTTTTTTCTGAGATTGAGAATTTAAAAACCCCAACTTTTCCAAAACCCCCTGATGATTCTAAACATGAAGCTGCTGCTAGCCAAACTGGCATCTCCAATCCCACAAAAAGGTCCCACACCTAGAAGTTTGAGCTACGGATTTGACTAGTTCTGGGGCTGTCTCCATGCTGGAAACAGATGTTTCATCTGAGAAACATTAAATGTTTTTATCTCGTTTTTGCTCTTTAAAGGTTTAGAAACAGTTTGTTTTCTTTAAAGCTATGACTAAAACCAGCTGGAAATTACTTGTCAAATAATACAACTGTATTTGTCCATCTCATGTTACACACTGAATTTGGACCCTACTGAATGCCAGGTGTGCGGAACACGCTTGAAATCTTTCTGAATTGGAAGTTGGTATCCTGCAACTGCTAAATCTCTGCACAACACTTGCTGCAATTTATGACTAAAAATGTTTAAAAGGAAAAGCTCACAAAAAGTCACTAAGAAGAATCTGAAGATGTTTGTATCATTTCTACTTATTTGGAAGTAACCTGCGATATTTGGTCAGCGCTATCTACATATCTTGACTTCTGTACCAGCAGTTACCTGTTTCATTCAGCATGGGCAGTTAAATGAATTTGGATTTTTATGGCCAGCACTGCTCAGTGCTTCCCTCCCACCCCTCAGCTGGAAAGGCACAGACCTGCTGTGTCTGACACAGCCCCCGGCGCTGTGCTCGGGCCGTGCCTGCCCCGCACGCACCCGCGGGGGCAGGTCCGGGTGCCTCCAAAGGCAGAGCTGGGCAAGCGCTGCTGGAGCTTTCCATCAGCACCAGACGGATCCCAGAGCCACCCGAGCCAATCCCTACTTTCTTTTCCTATATAAACTGCAGGGAGATTGGATGAGAGCAGTGTGGGAGCTATGAAACAGAGTAAAAATGAGATTGGGCCCAATGAAGGGAAAAATACCAGTGACAATATTTTTCTTCTGAAACAACCGGTCTTTATTTTTCCTAGAATATGCCACAAAAGTAAGTTGTATCCAATTCTCACTGTGATATTTCCTTAACAAACTCTAAATGTTAAACTTAAATGAGAGGCATTTCATGCAATCTGAAATATATTCAGTTCAATTAAAAATAATTGATGCATAGTGAAATAATTCTTCCCAAAGCTGCTGTAAGATCTTCAAAAAATAAAGCTACTTAATAATTTTCATCTCCTACAGGCTAGAGAGAAGCATTATTGCATATTAAAAATTGGAGTGTGGTTTTCCCAGAGGTAAAAGAAAGTTATTAAAACAACCTATTTATTGTTGATATAGCTATCCATTTGTGCTACACAAAAAGTAACAATTTCAGTACATTAAAAGAAAAGCTAATTAAGGCATAATTAGTATTTTCTATGTTTTGATAATTAAGGGTTAGTTGGCTATTTCTTTTCAAATTTCTATTTGAGGTAACCCCAACCATGTCTTTAATGAGCAGCTAACTCTATTGAATCCCTGATGGCTGAGGAGTTTAGTGACCACTACTACATTACTTTCATTTATCACTGCCTCTTTACGTATAAATTAAAGTAGCCCTGTAGCTATGTTGATCTACTTTATATCAATTTCTTCATCCATATCAGCTGAATATGTATGGCATTAACCTCATTTACTAGTTTGGAAAAGCTGAATTAAAATGAGATCTAATTTCTAGTGCACAGAACAATTTCAGAACTGCCTGCTAATTCCCAGCACCTGTCAGTGCTGGGATCTTCACCTCGTAGTAATGAAATAAAACAGTGTATGTATTTTACAGCCAGGAAAGGATAATCATTCATAAGGGTTAAGATATCATTAATCATGGAGATGCCAGGGCCAGAGCTGCTGATGAGCCACTCACAGCTCAACCCCTCCACGTGTAAGGATCCCACTGAAGGCAGTGGTACTGCTACAGATCTGCTCTCGTATTGCACAGAGGGAAAAGTGGTCACATGCTGCCAAACAAAGTGCATTTCTCTTTTTTGCTAGGTCATGCTTCTGTGTCTGCAGGCAATGTAATCAAAGAAATACACATACACTGAAGAAATCTCCAGGTAACGAGTCAAGGGAGCAGCCATTCCAGGTGTCCAGGAGAGGACGTGCCATGTCCAGGAGAGGACGAGCCTGTGTTCAGTGCTTAGGTGACACCTGGCTATCCACACTCCTGGCTTTCGGCCGCTGCAAACACCATCCAGCAAGAAAAGAGTATTTTTCTCCTCCCCTCTAAATGCTCTGTAGTCTGAATTCTAAACCCTGGAGATACTTTTTTAGGGTAATGCAGATCTGCCAAGTCTGTGATTTGAAAGCTTTAAAAGCACATAGAGATGCAATCCTAAACGTTAACACAGCTCTTTGTACTGACCACATAAGCAAAGAGAATACATGCAGAATACAGTAGGAAATGCCCTTTGCATCCTCCCAGCCCTTCTTTATCATCACGCTGCAGATTGTAATGGGAAAGGCTCTTTATAAGAAATTCATGCATACTCCTACTTCCTTCTTCCCTCTCCCCTGCCCCGGACTGAAACCCAGCCCAGACTCGCAGACTGTGTGACCAGCAGCCCCCAGCGCCAGGTGATGGCTGCATCTCTGCTGAGGACGTGCGGCCGTTCCCCAGAAACACGGGAGCCGGGATTCCCGCTCCTGCTGGCCTGCCTTGGGTCCGTGTCACTGCTGCTTAAACCTGGGGTATGATAAAAGCATGGCTTGCTGGAACACCCCACTGCCAGAGCTCTTCACTTCCAGAGGGGTCCCTTGAACTGCAGCCACCCCAGGACTTCTCTGAACCCATCCAGGACTTCTCTGAACTCATCCAGGACTTCTCTGAACCCATCCAGGACTTCTCTGAACTCATCCAGGACTTCTCTGAACCCATCCAGGACTGCTGCTGGGTGCGGAAGATCCGAGCAGCGAACCATTAATTGCTTCACAGTAAAGAGCTTGCCTAAATGCATTGTAATAAAAAAAATCCTTTCAACACCCAAAACCCACCCGGCCTTTGCGCACGCAGCTATTCTGGTCGGAGTTCTGGTGGTATCGGGGGACGGCTCCGGCTGTCCCGGCCGAACTCCGGTCCAACAGCGCCGCACGCTGGGCTCGGCACTCGCGGCCGGGGCGCCGCAGCAGCAGCGCCGCTCAGCCGCACACCCGCTCTGCACCTGGGCGGCACAGGAACCTCCTCATGTGGTCCTTTCTCACCGAATTGTCCGCTAAATAACGCTATTTTCAATCAAAAAATATTTAATTACTTAAAGCATTCCCTCCCAAAAAAATAAGACGCAAAGGAACTAACAATGAAAAGAACTTTCTGTCTCTATGCATATATTTTTCAAAAACACAATTCGAGAATAACTCTTAACGCAACCTCAAGGGAAAAGTCTTCAATTAAAGCAATCTTTTTGTTACAATCACTGTGACTGTACATGTGGAACCCTGAACTGTTACAAGTATGAAGTCACCTCAGTGTTAAACTTGTTTCAGGTTAACGATTCTAAGTGAACCTCAGAAATTTCAGTAACTGCCTTTGCTCAGCTGCATCTCCTTTGGTACTTTAATCGGCAAGAAGTACCAGTTCTATTTACCCTTGGCAATATCTACTGGCCAGTCAGGGACAGTCACAGCCAAACCCCACAGGCTGCTGGTCCAGCCTCTCCCAGGAAAGCTGGGAATAGCTGCACGTTGGACCACTCCAGGGAAGGCTACAAACCCCCCCTGCTGCTTTTTCCCCCCTCCAAGGGCAAAGTCTGATGTGCTTGGCAGTAGGAAAAAGTCCCGGCTAACAAGTCTTGCAAGGTAAGAACTTGTATGGGACTCACGAAGAACTTGCTCATAAGGTGACAACCCTGCTCTGCCCCACAACAAATTTTCTCCTCTCATTCTCGGTACTTGAGATACCTCCAACTTGCCTTTCTGCTGCCTTGGGAAGTTACACAACTCGGCAGAGATGTCACCAGGCAGTGTCTCTATACTGCAGGCTATCCAGTGAATGTCCCGTGTGTGGCTACAAAGAGATTATAGTCCCATGATAACTACAAAGAAATCTTCCTTAGCATGGGTAAATGAGGACTGTGATCTGGAAAAGGAGTCAAACTCCTCTGTCAACAAAGACACTAATTCTTGGTAATTTTTCTAATTCTTCACTCTTAGTACTCATTTTTCCTTTTAAAATGGATGTGATAAGCTACTTGAAACATAGCAGGCTAAAAAAAAGAATCCAAAAATAACAGAAAAATTCCTTATGAGTGGTTGATGGCCATGACACACACAGCAACAAACAGGAGGGCTCACTCCCCTGTGACCACCCTTTTCACTGGCTAAGCTGTAGCAAACAACCATGACCAATTATAACAGTCTGATCATGGAGCAGGAGATGAGAGCAGCAGGACTTCTGGGTTGTTCTGTACTTCAGGATGTTCTGTACTTAATGGATTAACCATACCTGGACATCAATCACATCGCCTCTTGGGCAGCACTTGCCAGTAGTCCCTTACTGGCACAGTTAGAAACCTTTCCCTAAGTCCTGCTTGCTACAAATTAAGCCCATTTCCCTCTATCTCTCCTTTGAAGGGCACTGAAAACATTTGATCAGCTTGTCTAAAACAACTTGATTTTCTAAAACATCCTTGATTTTTGTCCCACTCCAATATTCTATTTGCCAAACTAAACCAAAGCAATATCTGCATCTCATTTGTGCTGTGCTACTCTCCCATTTATCTACAGTTTCTCAAACTGTGGTGCCCAAACTTGGGCACATTATTCCAGCTGAACCCCAATCAGAGCTAAATATTCAAAATGGAGTAAGAAAATCCAGCACCTGACACAATGTTCCTGCTACTTCAGCCACGAAGATGATGTATTTTTCTCATGTGCTAAACAAACACACAATGCAGATTTACCCCTGCTCACTCTTCACAGCAGTTCCTGAAATAACACTGCTGGCCAGAGAGGTCCCAGGGACAGTTCTAAGAGGGAATTTTCATTCCTAAAGCATGGTGTTTCACCAGCATTTTAAACTTTCAGGTCATTTCTCCAGCTTATGAAGATCTTTGTGAATCCAAAGCCTGTCCTTTGTGATCATTTCCTCCCAGTCCAGTGTTACTGAGAAACACAAATGTATAATTGTACAGCTGTTGAACATTAAGAATGTTGCAGAGGAACAGTCTCAGTCGCACCAGTGATGTTTTGGCTGATGAACACTGTGTATGATGGTGTCCGTGCACATTACCCTGCTCACAGCAGTGGCACGACACCAACCCACAGCTGCCACTCAGAGCAGCTGGGCTGCAACCTCAGTAAAGCCACTGCAGTGCTTTTCCAGACAGCTCACTTCCTACTGCCCTGCCAGCATCCAAGGCAGCAATGTGCCACAAAACAAGGACCCTATGAAAACTAAGTCATGCCAGCACTAAAACAAAATATGTACTGATAGACAATTGACAAACAAATAGTAACAGCTCTGCACAGTACCAGAGAATCCAGTATTCAACAGAAATTTAACATGTGTATGTTCATTCAAAGGTCTGTCTGCTCCAAAAGACAGTATCTTGATGCATTATTTTTGTACTGGAACGGTTATGGCACTAAAAGTGTATTACAGCATCATGGAAGAAATCTCTAAGGTTTTGCTACCCTTCCTCAGACAGTAAGCCCCAGTGGGCTGGTTAATAAGAATGCATTCATTTACCTAGCCAATTCTCTCTCTGTAATGAGTTTGGTTTTATTACATGCACATGCTTAAGAATATGAGTTAATTAATGAACAAAATTTGTATATTTATATGGAAGATTTGTTGTACACTTTCATTAGACTCTTCACCACTCTCTAACCATTTTCTGTTTGTCTGTATGCAAGCATATGAGCAAACAAAATCATTACAACATGGCTGAAGCATGCAAAATTTCCATTATCCATTCTGCAAATAAAACAATCCAAGCCATCCTGAATATTTATATAAATGTGTATTAACTTCGTCATTTGATGTATGTCTGACTTTTCTGCTTCCAAGTGCGAGCCTGTTTATTGCATGTTTGTAGGCAGCTGCCAGCAAGGCCCCGTGTGAGTGGATTTCCAGCGTGGGGGCAGCGTGCCATCTGCTGCTCTCCGAGCTGCTACAGCAGCCCAGGCACGGCACCACCCCCGTGCTGCCCCCTGCTTCCTCTCCGCTGCAGAATGCGCTCGAACAGCTCAGCTTGCTTGATTAAAAATGTTCTACAAACCACCAAAACGGGGAGCTCAGATGCCTTCACACACAGCTTTTGTTACAAGGGCTGGCAAACCCTGGGCTCGGGACCACGGGAATCTGTCCACATAGGTGAGAGGCTGCTGTACCAGGCCAATAGAACAAAGCAAACTTTTCACTGCAAACTAAAGGATACTGGTAGATAATGTAATCAAACTGTAGAAAAAAAAAATTTTTTTCAAAAATTTATTTGCCATGAACTCTAGAAGTTGAGATTGGGGCCGGAATTTGGGAACATCCCTTGCGTGGTCACACACCAGGAGAACCTTGCAGAACTCCCCCGTCCCAGCCCAGTTCCATATGAGCACATGCCACAGGCAAAGGCAGTGTATGAAATAGAAAAATCTCCAGTTTGATTCATGTCCACTGATGGGGCGGGGGAAAAACAGAAACAATAAACCAACACAAAACAGTTGTCTTAAATTCACCCTACAGTGTTTCCCCAAGTCCTTTCAATACAGGTTATTTCTTTCTGTTCCAAGTGCTCTCCAATAAATCAGTTGGAAACATCAGCCAGCATTTTACTCAGTAATTGGCCATTTACCCCCCCCATGCAGTGCAGTGCCAGGCTGCAGAGCCAGGCTGGTGGTCATTCACAGCACGTTGCTGAGCTGGGAAAGGGTTGGTTTGGACATTTTTCCTACTGATGACGGAGCTCCAGGTGATGAAATATAAACAGTGCACTGCTGTTTTTGCCTCTGCTTCACCCACACACAGATGTTTCCTCCAGCTCTCTCTAAAAAGCTCTAAAAGGGGTACAATCTCCTACACCAACCCCTCCCAGCATTCTGTACATTGATGGGGCTTCTTCGGGCAGTTACACCCTCATCAGGATAAAAGGTGAAGCAGAAACCCTCAACATCAGACACGGGAAAAGAGTAATTATAATGACACATTAATAATAATACTAGGAATAAAAGAACAAAAATTTTAAAAATAATATAATAATAAAGAGAAATTACAGATCAGAATGACAACTACTGTAGAGCCACAATGCCTTTGAATTGCCATCAGTAGGAATTTTGCTTGTGAAAATACCTGGAGCAGCAGTACACTTTTACTGGGTACCTCCTGGTCCTCAGCATTAGAGAAGTCCCACCATATTTTAAAATAACAAGGCAGCTTTGACAACTGAAAGGAACACATTGCTTTAATGAAAAAGTGAGTCAGTATAGTGCAAAACTTTTAATATTAAGTGAGAAAGTTGAAGTACACTTCAAACCGGAAGAGGTAAAAACATCCTGGAGATCGGGACTGTCCACCGGAAAGCAAGGAAGGAAGGAGTGCTACCCAAGTAAAACCAAACCTCAGTCACTGCCACAATTCTTGCTAAAGATTTGCTGGAGGCTCCAACAGAATCCTTTCTCAAGATCAATTGATCTCATCTTACTGACATTCTCTTTATAACATCTACATTATGACTGTCCCCTACAGTTAAGGTGAATTAACTGCTGCTTCTTCAAAAATGCATCTTACTTCTCACTTTTCTGTATTTAAAATGCAGAAAAGCCAAGTAATGTGAGAAATACAGTGGAAAGCACATAAATGAATAACTGTCAAAAGAAAAGAACTATTAAAAGAATAAATCTTGTGTACCCAGCTGTGAAATATAACACAATATAGCAGAACCCAGCTAAATGTTTGAAATAAAAAATTGCAATGCAAAGTAACCTAAAATTGTTTAATGAACATAGCTGTTAAAATATTAACTCCTTGCATGCCAAAACTCCAAAGGACAATGCTAGGAAGCCTGTCAGATGAACATCACATTAAGTGGTTCCCTTTCTCTCCATCCAGTCATTTTCCCCCAGCTGAGCTCAAGAGCATTTATGGGTGAGATATACTGGCAGGTTCATTTCTGCACAGACTGAGTTCAAATGTTGTGGTTTACAACAAGGATTTACCTTTGGGGTGTGCTGAATCTGGGCTCTCACATGTGTTACAGAACTGACCCAAGAACCACAGAACTGCCAGTTCTACTTTTTCATTTTTGTGCTGGGGTAACTGGGCATCCATCACAAGAGATCATCTGGAAAACTCTTAATGCCACAGACATTTTCAGGAAGAACTCTCACATGAAATTATATTGTCACAGCTAATCTCTTTAGGAACCCATCAGCTATTTTTGTTTGCCCAAGTTTCAGGTTCTTCTAAGATTTCGTTTTCTTTAGCTGCTAATTACACTAATTGACCACAATTAAACATAAACGGCAACATAATGCTTTTCTAATTACTTTGTCATTTGAAGTTTTCTCAGATGCATGTCTTATACTGTGGTGAATTTGTAAAAGTGTTTTGGGTTTTTTTCTTAGAGCATCCCTTCCATGATGAAAGAAACAAATCTGAGAAACTGGGGCCTCAAACTGCAGAGCAGAGGAGCTGTTTGGCTTCTCTGGAAACAGAGGCTCTCGTACTTGGAAACAAGTTCTCATGTGCAGGATAGGGTGCACTGTCAGCCTCGCTTCTCCCTGCTTCCCTCTGTCCTAAAACACCTGAACCAGTGTGTTTTCTGGCCTAAATTCTCACTTGGTATATAACTCCATATTCTCAGGACCAAGTTCAAATGGTCAATTTCAGTCTGTGCCAGCTAAGAAAATTTATTTTTAATTAATTTCTTTTAAAGGAGTATTCCTTTATTTATCTGAGTTCTTCTGCTATCTATTCCTTGAAATCTGAATTCCCTAGCAATTCAAAAAATTAATTCTCACTTTTTGTCAGTTCTGATATATACAGTCACTGGATTAGAAGTCAGCAGCTACTTCATCTGTAAGCCTGTATATTAAAACCTTTCACTTTTAATAAAAACATAGTGGAAGATTGCTAACACCACAGAGCCCCAGGGTAGATTAGGAAGGCAAGAAACAAAGGAGAAAAAGTAAAGCTTTTTCTCCACTTCTAAGCTGCATGTCCTTTTCCATGTGTTAGCTAGTGGATGTACAAGAACAGGATCAAACATGCACAGGGATTAAGAAAGTTTCTGCCACAAGAACTTGGTCATTAACAATAATCCCCAGATCACTGCAGACAGAGGACTCTAGTATGCACATTTTTAAATCTAGAGCCTTATTTTTTATCCAAGCTCTAGTCTAAAAATAAATCTAAATTCCCAGTTGTTGACCAGCAGCTCCTCTGCACCTCCCCAGCCACAATAATTAATGCAAGGGAAGTACAGCAGAGAACAGCAGCCAGAACTCACAAACAATAAAATTTACACTTGTGGAACACACAAATGAAAGCAGTTAGCTACACGGGCATAGCTAAACACTACTTAAAGGAAGAGACATCTCTGCCTTTAATCCCCTTCCCTTCCTCTGAAACAGTTCTGAAATGATAATTTTAGCGACTCCTGCACTGCTCAGGATGATGAATCAAGAAAGTCTAAAGCCAGTGGAATGCTCTCAATCCACAGACAGTCAGTACAGCCATTGAGCACCCATCACCAAGAACTGCACAACACCTGAAACATTTAAATTCCAGACATCTGCTGACACTAAACACCATTTTTTTAAAAAAATCACAATTCAGAAGAAGCCCTGCTTACCAACAAGAGAATTCTCCACTTCCAGCATTGTGCTCCTCGGGACTGGTGCGTGTTCACTGTCCCCCCATGAGACAGACAAGCCACGCCAGCTGTCCTACCTGAAAAGGAAAGAGCAGTTAATGATGTTAAACCAGGACAAAACGCTTCCTCCAGGTATCAGCAGCTCTGGACAGCATCAAACTGCATTCAGGAGAAGTTCACTTTCTTCCTTTACTAGGTTTAAAATCTACCCAGACAAATCAACGAACAAAATTCTGACAGAACTGACCTAGAAACTAGAACAGCCTATTAACATGGACATGCATATAAATAAAACACGAAATACAAATTAAGCAAGCTCAGGCTTGATAACAGACAATTAATCCAGTATCCTCACTGGCCTGCCACAAGTTATTTCAAGGTATGGAACGATTTCACCTACAGCAGGGCTGTTACATCTACTTATCACAGCATCAGGAAATAATCAAGACTCACTACCATCTATTTGATTCTTACTTCTATTTCAAATAAAGAATTCTTTGTCATTTTAAAATACTAATTAAATTCATTTGCACATAATAAGATACGTCATAGTCAGACACATCCTTCAAGAAAAAAGTCTGCAAACTCCCACACAGTTTTGAAAGTCCCGTGGACTATTTCTAAAGGGGTTTGAAAGACAGAGCTCATCCATTCCAAGCTATGCTCTCATGCCTTCTGATTTCCAGATTATTTACTTGTCAGTCTCCAATAAAGCACTTACAGGACCCACTGCCAAGGTCCTTACCCAGTAAAATATAATGCAGGAATTGTAATTTCTGTAAAGCTAAGGTTCTATAAATAACTCCTAGATTTTGTGGATGTGCTTTATTTTGTACAGGCTTTCCAATACTGAAATCCCTCTTTATAAATAGGGAACTCTTCAGTTTACAGACACTGAACTCAGAGGAATTCTTTTGGCCTTTCTCTGCTGAAAAATCATTGCTGTGTTGAAAAACCTGGATTGTTTAATCTCTCTGGCATGATAAAGCAGAATATCTTTAAATTTGACCATCCTGACACCCACTTAAGCCACACAGATTCCTACTTCAGCTTTTTAAGCTGTGAATTCAGCAACCAATGTCACCTTCTCTCAGGATGGATGCACCATTCTAGACTGAAGTGAGATCAAAACTAAGACCTGAATTGTAAAGTAACATACAGACCTGCTAAAACGTCAGGATGCTGCTAAAGATTTCTTCCTCAACTGAAAGGCACTGGGGCCACAGTACAGGAAAGGTGCTTTTACATTCCACTTTCAGTTGGCAAAATACATTTTGCAGTAAATTAAAATTAACTGACTGACAATAACAACACAGAAAAGACAACTTGGGAGGGTTTCCACTTCAGCTACAAACAAGGCCTCACAATAAGTGAGATATTTACATAAACCAGGAATCTTGCCTTCGTTTCTAGGATTTTACAAAGTGACAACAGCTTAATTTACAAGACTGAAGACAATACCCTGATGAACACAGTGCCTTGCACAATCATTCCAATGTTTTACATAAAGGATAAACTACAGATAAACCAATCAAGTCACGTTATGACTGTCAAATAGTATTTTATTTTGGATATTCCTACATACATATCAGCATATGTATAGTGTCTGCCTAAAGTCTTGAGGTTTTATTTCATGTTTCTTTCAAATCTCTGATAAACCAGTCTTTCTTTACATAAATCTTCACTCAGTCTCCCTCATGTTTTGCTGTATTATATTGTGAAAAACCTAAACCAGAGGGTTTACATTCAGCCTCCTTCAGCTGGGAACAATGAACAGTTCTGAGGGGCTCCAGTACCCTCATAGCCTGAATTTGGGACTGTACATCATAAGTAATTCTGCTTTAGTCAGAGGAATGTAGTACAGTGTGTTCTACACATAAAAAAGATGCAGAGATCAAATATACACAGAGAGGTTATGCAGAGTGTGCAATAACATGCAGATGATCCCAACAAAAGTACAGAAAGCATTCAGGTTTGTCTTAAATCTCAGCCTTTTTTATTTTACATCCCCATGAAATTATAATACAGACTGAGATGTGTAGCAGCCAACACCGTGGCAGCGAGTAGGTGCCAGCTTTTGAGACAACAGCAGATTTGTGAGTAAGACTACTGCTCATATGTATCTGCTCATGTGGTTCCTGTTCCATTCCCAACAAGCTGGAAGAGCAGCAGCAGCTCTCCAACAACCAGCACATTTCCTGCTCCCAGGGCTGTGCCCCTCGAGCAAGGGACGCCCGCCAGGCGCGCTGCCCGTGGCAGGGCAGGAGCCGCTCCCCGGGCACTGGGATGCCCATCCCGGCAGGGCTGCGCGGGCTGCGGTGGCTCACAAAGCACGCACTGCTCACGGGGATGCAGCGCTGGCAGCCACCCAGGAGGGGCCCTTTGGAGAGTGCCACAAGGCAGCCGTGAGGTGCTGCTCACTGCTCCAGAGAGCGCAGCCATGCCTGTGGCCACCAGCCCCTCTGAAAATAAAAATCTGCCTTCTTTGTACAAACTGCAGCGCTCATTTCCAAGCAGTTATTTTTCTGATGACAACCCTCTTCTCTCAGCACAATACCAATTAATAGGTATGACTTCTTTTCCTCTAGCACACCTTCACTACTTAAAATTTTCAGTCCATTTGCTCTTGCAGTAACTGAGCAGACATATTTTATTTTAGAAAATAATTATTGCCATAATAATCTGCAATTATCTTTTATAACAGCAAAAATCCCAAAGAAATCAGTCATTACCACAGATTACAAATAATCACTATCTACTGTGAATTGTTTTAGTAAACCATGACCACATCACTATTGATACAGAGGGCAAGACAGTATGATAAAATGACACCTTACTATTGCATTGACTTATTTTGTAACATTAAGAGCCATTAAACATCTAAATTTAACTATGTATATGTAGGGTATATAATATTGTTGTTCAATATGAACACAAATGCTTAATCTGCAGAAAAGAAACAACATTTAAAGCACATGGAATATTTCCTAACACAGAACAGCCACCCCAGAGCGCTGACACTGACAGACTCCAGCTGATGGGTTTCCTTTGGCCCCTCAAGCCCAGGAAGGGTAAATCTGGTGTAAATCCAGACTGCAGCCAATCAAGGAAATCAGATCATCAATGAAAGTTCCACCCAGTAAAAGTCAGTAGGTGAATGGAAGAAGGTGGAACTAATAAAAAGGTAAGTAGGAGGTGTTATATAAATTACTGAAAAAATGGAAAATCAGGGTTCAAACTCAACAAAAAGAGCAGCAAAATAAAACACAAACATTTAAGAGCATGCAGAGGAACAGCTGCATTATGCAGTGACCTGTCTCACCTTTTCAAAACAACACAATTTACTCCTGCGAAGATGCCACAGCCATTAAGTGTATTAGGAAAGAGCCAGTAGTTAAAAGGCAATTTAAATGAGAGAGGATGAAAATAGGTACATGAAAAGAAAATGAAAATATATCTTTTTACCACTTACATTACAATAAATAACTTCAGTTTCTTGAAAACTAAGTAACTCATCTTAACAGAGCCATATAAAATAAATTAAAGTTTTTAATGTTACACAGCTTTTACAGACAAACAAATGCAGAAAGAATGAAAGCTAACATCTTCATTTCAAAAAATGTTCATCGAGTTGCAGCTGCTTCCCTTGAGGGCACCTGAGGCACTAAAATGTTGATTTTCAGCAATTAAAAGTTTTTACAGCTCTCATGCCTATATTCTAAAGATGTAACAAGACATTAAAACAAACACATCAGTGCCAGTGTGTTGTGTAATACTTGTACCATACAAAGGCAAGAACTGACAGTGTGGCACAAGGTGACTTGGATCATTAATGCTTGTTTGAGAAAAGGCCTGGGTACACCTGTGGTTAGATCCCAACTCCTTCTCACACGCAAATACACGGGCTTTGACCCACAAAGCAGCCTAAAAGCTAAATTACATACTAACCTTTACTAACTAAGAGAAATAGCAGAAGAGCTTCACCAATAACTCACCAGCAAGCAAAAAACTCCACAGCACTTTAGGAATGATTTTGTCATTGCAAGTGTTGTGACACAAGAAGTTACACAATCCACGGGGTGCAGTGGGTGCTCTGGTCAGGTTGCAAACTAATGATGCTTTCTTACTTGCTCTCCAGTTTGGTGGGATTTGCACAGTGCATAGGTCATCTGAAGATTCACCAGCTGAATTCCAAATGAAATCAAAATTAGGACAGTTCAGTACAAGCTTCAAAAGTTGCATTGCTAGGTTTGCTGCTGTTGGTCCTGAGGGGTTAAAGGTTTTGCCTGGACCTAAGGAGAAAAGAAATCCTTTTTGGTCACCTGCAAAGAACGTGTTTTAAAAAGTAACTACGGAAAGGAAAGAGTTTGGATATAAAGCTGCAAAGTGCATAGCAAGAGAACACATCCTAAGAGAAAAATAAATCCCTCAACAATGAGAGATAGGGTATGTCCTTAAAGGCAAGGGGAAACCCATTATTTCCAGCTCAGAGACATCTTCCATGTCAAGCTGAAGTTCGCAGGGCTATAAATAATTTTTTAAGACCTGGTGAGGTAATCCCTTTGCATAAAATCCTTCTAGGCAAAACCCCTCCCGTTGCTGACACCGCTTGGTAGGACGGTGCTGATGCTCACTGCAGGAACTGAGCTGTGATGCTTCGTGGTTTTCAGTCACTGCAGGGCAGCGTGGGACCCGTGGCCTGGGCAGCACACGGGCACCAAGCACCAGCAGTGGGTTGCTCTCGGTGTGGTGCCCAGGAGTTTCCAAATCTGCCCTCACGCCGTTCCTTTGGTGTCTCCGGGAAAAGCTGGCCCTAAGGAGCAGGGAACTGAGCGGCCTGTGCTCCGAGTGGAGCCCTTCACAGCACCTGTACAAATACAGCTCTCAGGGGCTGTACTGCTTCACAACCCCGGCGTGTCGGAATGAAATGTACTTCGCAAGCAGAACAAGCTGCTGGGATTTGGAAGTCTGTGCTCAACATCCTGTGAGTAAGAATATTTTATTGATCCTTCTGTAACTATAGTAATTTAAGTAACACTTACCTTGAAAGCAATTACTACCTCAAGGTTACACAATAAAAGCACTGAAAACATTAGTCACTAATCACTGACACTGTTCATGAACATTAGAAAGAAAACCGACATAATTTTGCCTAGAAAAGCAATTAAAAAAATGCAAATGCAACAACTTTAACGAGTTCATCTTATTTAGATTCAAAGTCACATCTCAAGTTTATTAACAAGTTTTTAAATTCAGATGATAGAAATTAATATCAACTGCATGTCATTAGATGCCTCATTAACCTGATAATTACTGTTGCATCGTGCCAGAATTGACACTAAATTATCAATTCAGCTTGAAATTTGAATTTCTGCATGTCTTGTATAGGCATCACCTGTTCTGCCACGAGTCTTTTCTAACCTTGAAACTCATATAATTATTTTAGTGATTCCACATTTATAGTTGAGTGTATTTTTCAGTGTATTATAGACACTGAAACATTTCTAAAAACGGCTTCCTCTACTAAAGTTGGCATTACAAAGGCAGCATTTATTATTTCCTTATATTTCTATCTGGAAATCCATGTGATGTCATTCAGACAAACCTCTCAACATATGAGAGACAAAAGTAGTTGCAGACCAGCTGAATTACCATGTAATCCATTCCAGCACAGAATTCATCAAGTCAGAAAAAATTAAGGGACAATTATGTGAGCAATTTAGGCTCAATCACAAAAAGCCTCACCTCCTTGGAAAGAGCACACAGGCACCAGCACGTCCTTCAGAGAGGTGTCACTAAAGGAGGCAGCTTTTTTCCAAGTGCTTTGCTGAAGGCCTTGAATAACCGACCCCGGAAAAGCAAGGACAGAAGAAGCAATGTTCCTCCCTTGCTGAAAGCAGATGGATATCTGGCCGATGAATTATTTGACACCCGAAATGAAAATGATGGCCCAGCACTAAATGCAGATCTCATCAGGTTGCTGAGGTGCCTCCTTTGTTCCCTTCAAGGCTGTTCCTGTTCCTGGCTGGACAGGCCTGAGGCTCAGGGGAAGGTGCAGGCTGGAGGAGGTCACTCGCAGAAACCCAACCGATGGCTCGCCTTGCTCTGCGGGTGCTGGGGACCCTGACGGGAAAGCTCACGGGGGTGGTACCGGTGCAGTCCCTGCACCGAGAGTTTCTTGTGTCCATGTGCATTTTGGCCAGGGAGGGAAGGTGGTTAATCCCTTCATGTCTAGGAAATATTTCTCCAGCCATTTTTATGAAAGGTTTTACCAGCACCCCTTGCAGAAGGAAACACCAAACCATGCTTACCAGCTCCATTTCCTGAGACAGCTCTGAGAGAATCATTCCTGTGACACAGGGATCCACAGTCCCCTGTGGGGGGAAAAAGGACAGGATTGCTCAAAAATCAGGGCTTGTAGTTACCATTTTCAGCATTACTAGAACCAGATTGTATTTCGTATTTTCCAAAATTTCTAGAATTAAGAGGAATTGTTAGGCTGAGACTTCCTCAGCTGTTTAGAAGGCTTTTGTGCCAAATTCTATCAACATTAATGGAACCGGACCTTCAAACTCCCTAATTATTTCTGAAAAAATCCTCTCATCATTAATTTTTAGAATTGTCTGATAACAAAAACCCATCTGAAAACAGATTCCAAGGAATTGCAGTCTAGAAATTCACCCCTACACTTTTCTCAGAGGCCTGTTCAGTGTTCTAGCACTTCAGAGGCAAGCTGCATGAAATTCAAACCGTTAGAAAAAATTAAGCTGTGCATGGATGAAAAATTTCAGAGGGCACTCTCAAAAATACAGAGTTTTGTAATGCTGCCTATCAAAAACACTAATTCTCTTCCCTCGACAGTGGTTACAGAGCATTGGTTTGAGCTGAATGATACATTCCAGCCCTGAGAATTTGTGTCCAAAAAGTGAAGCAGGAGGTGTTCAATATTTCATGTGAGGGTACAAGCTAAACATCAGGGCTTAAGATCCTTTGAACGTTTCAAAATCAGATATAATGCAGAATTGTGCAATTAATTAATAAAATTTAACTGTCTTCATTGAGCTACTACAAAGCTTTTATAGAAAAATTAAATCTGCTCCTTGTTAAAACAACTAAAATCAACTGCAATTAGGCCTTGCCATTTAATCAGGGGAAGATCTCTGTGTGCTTTTCCAGCTGCAGTTTGCAGCCTCAGCTCCCCTGGTGTCCAAAACACCAAGCCATCCTTGTCAGTATTTTCCTGCTGTATGTTGCAATCACACTCATTTTTACAGCTCTGAAGATCACCCAAAGTTCAGCTAATGACAAATCTGGCTGCTTACCAAGGGGCCAACTTCTCACTGTCATCTCTTCTGTACCATCACTTGCTCCAAATCAAACGAGCAGAGACAATTCAGGGGGGCTCTCAGGCAAAAGTCACATTGCTGCCCTGTCTGCCTTTTACATTCCAAACTCCGTAAACAGCCCACTGGAGTGTTCCTTGGATCACAAAAACACACAAAAACGGGAAATGCAACCTCCTCGTCAGCACAGACGTGAAAGGCTGCGTGGTGAATTATGAAGGAGCTGGGAAAAGAACTGCAGACCTGGCTGCTAATCCCTTTTCCCACTTTGAGTGATTAAATCACACTCAAATTCACACTGGATGAACCTCAATCCGGAGGTATGCATGTGTATTTGAAACTACCATATGCTAATTATTACATATATTAGTATTGTTTAGGGATTATTTCTTCAATTTTTATATAAGATTTAATTCACTAGATCTATGGCTTAATTTTCTTTTCTGCAGAAATTCTTAATTTAACTAAAGAAATCTCTTAAGAAACTGTATTTTGTATTTAAATCCTTGTTTTTAATGAGCTGCACACTGAAGAGTCACACTGCAATCATTTTAATAATAAATGCAAACTCCAATTACAGTACATTCATAAAAATAACTGCAAAATGGTGGAGAAGTGTACTTGAGTTTGTTTTTAATAAACAGCTTATTGCAACTTATCTTTTATTAGACATTCCCAAAGTAACTCAGAAAGTACATTAACTTGAACAGTATTACAAACAAAGTAAGACAAAGAAAATGAGAACCTCACTGGCAAGAAACAAAAACTGTTAACTTTGTGCTCCCTTGCTGAATTACCAGGGTCACCAACACATGCACACATAATGGATGATCCTGCAAGTAAATTGCCAAATAACTTAAATTTTCCCATTGCTTTTTCTCAGAACAGAAGTTGGGAAAGGCTGAGCCTTCACACAGACGTGTCAGAAATGTGTTTCTGTATGAGCTGAAGGAAAATGAAGGCATTAAACAGAATGCTTTGACAACAAGGGCTGCTATTTTACAACCACGCTGTGAAGGAGTGCTGTGAAACAGAAAACCAACAAAAAACCCTACCAGCACTGTGAGTTCTGTGAGGCATCAAACGCCACAGCCTCACACAAGCAGCAAACCCACCTTGGTCCTTCCCCATGGGGCAATCTTCCCCATGGGGCAAGTTTCAACCAGTGACTTCCCCCTTTTTCCACCCAAGTATCAAACCAAGGAACAGAACATGCCAATAACTATAAATGAAGAGGTCCAAACAAAAAACCAAAAAAAATGGCAGAAGTGAACAATTGTTTCCTACCTCAATTTTTTTTTTTTACATCAGCATTAATATCTCTGAAGATGAGCTGGTTTTTCAGTACATCAAGCCATCCTAATTTTGTGATTTTAGCAATGACATGAATAAGAGCTTGATGAGAAAAGGAACCAGTTTGGGTCGAGAAGATAAATAGATGTAGAATTTAATTCAGAATGTAATTTCCTGTAGTTAAGCATTTTAAGATTGGCAATGCAAGTTTTCCATAAGGAAGATGAGCTAAACAGTTCTAATAGAAACTTAAGCTATGGATTTTTTTTTCCCCCATGCAGTGCAGTGCCAGGCTTAATTAACATTAAATCATTAAATAGAATGAAATATTTAGTACATTACATACACAGTCATTATTCTAGGACACACAACAGCAGTTTCTGAATTCAGAGAACACTGGCAGGTAGAACAGTAAGAATTCATTCTGGTCCCATACACTGGCCCCTGAGTATTTCACTATGGGACAGCAGCTCTCACAGTCAACTATATTCAAGTTTTTACAGGCAAGAGTCCCTGTGAATGTTCTCAATTCAATCTTCATCATCCCACTGGGTAATGGACATTGCAGTGGTAGAAATCCTGCTCTAACTAGAAGGAAGTTCAGCTGTTTCAAAAGCTGTTGAAACGTATAAAATTCAAGTGGATTCAAGTTAATTTTCACCTGAAAGAACACTGAAATCTTTCATCAGAAGCAGTGGATTCTCAGTTGGGTGTTTCAGGCTACTACTGTCCACAATAGTGCAAAGTTTATAAAAATCCAGATTGACCCATAGGCTTTTGGGGCAAAGCCCTTCCACACTAACAAAGACCTATCACACATTTGCTCATGATTTTAGGATCTAGCACTGGCTTTAATACAGATGCTAAAAAGTAAGGAAAACTGTGTAGGCTCTTACTCCTGCAAATCAGAAGCTGCTCTGGCACGACTTTCATAAATGTTAAGAGCTGAACATGAGCAATGTGGTATGTGACTGGCAGTGTACTAGAAATATCTGCAACTTTCATCCTTTGCAAACATGAACGGAATGTCTCTAGCATCTTATGGGATAAAAACAAAGTCTACTTTGAAAAAATTAGGGGTTTTTTAAAATACGAAGTAATCTGAGCCAACATTTAGTTTAATTTTGAAAATATGGAATGTTATTTGTGAGCTAACTGCAGAGAAATGATGGAGGATCTCAGAATCACCTTTATGCTCACTCTGACTCAATGACAACCTTATGAAACCCAGGATTGGTAAATGGAGAGCAGAACTAAAGGACAAACCAGACTATTCAGTCACTGGCTACTGGGCTCACAAGGGAGTTTCTGCTCCCACTCCCACAGTGACATTTGAACAACAAACATCACTTAGGAATGCCAGTGCTTTGTTTGAGGGGCAGTGGAGATACCCTGCTGAAAGCTCAGACAGGCACACTGCTGGCAGAAACTGCTCATAGCATGTCTATGAAAACACATCAAAAGGTATTATTCAAAAATAAGGGAATTAAGGGCAGGGAAAATAAGTCAGATCTGGAAAAATAATCAGTAAACCAGACAGGTGATCAGGTTTTATTAAGTATACCAACATTTTACAAAAGGTGTATTTTAGCAGTATCTTTGTTTCATCGTAACTAAACATAATTTACAAAACAGGAGTAGAAAGGAGAACACCTAAAAGCATCACCCCTTTTGATGGGATGACAGTTGTTTAATAGCTAGGAATGAGAACAAAATGATGTTCAGCCACAAGGTCATGCCCCGTGTCCTGCTCTACAGACGACACAGCCCCTGAGTACAACCCTTCTGAAAGCACTCACAGCTGAGATGCTTTCCTGTTTGTGCCTGACATTTCTAGTGCAGGGTGTCGTTGCTTCCACGAAGACCAGCTGCAAATAAAAACATGTCTAGAATCATTTAGGTAAAAAAAAGAGAAAAGCATTTTGCCTTTATGGCCCTGACCCGGTAACGCCCCATGACTGAGAAATCTACGTGAGCTTCCACGAGCACGGTTACCTTTATGGATAACACATCCCCCAGACACTGAGTGCTCCGTGTTCCAGGAGAAGCTGCTGTTGGCTGAGGCATCCAGGGCTCTGGATAAGCTCCAAGAGGACCTTCTCAGCTTGCATTCCTGTGCTGGATCAGTTCCTTCACCCAGCTGCTTACAAAGGACTTCTAGTTCTGCCAGACTGCCAAGGAAGCAACAGGACTGAAACATCCACAAAGACTTCTCAGCCACGTAAAATATCTTGGTTTATAATTCTCAACGCCATAGCAGAAACATGAACTGTTACCTATACTAAGCTTTCTACCTGTATCACATTTAAATTACAACAAAAATAGGAGGCTTCCTGTGACAAGAAGCCAAAATAACTCTTGAAAACAAACTGCTATTTCTGATTCTCTCAGATACCACAGTATTTTTTACTATGGTTCCAGCCACTTGTTTTTCTCAGCCTTCAGATGAGAAGCCCAAAGCTTTTCTAAAGAAAGATGAAAAGACAGAAAATTGTGAAGTTTGGGATATGATGCCTGGAAAACTTCTGGCAGATTTAATTTTAAGACTTGTAAATACTCATCAAAGTACCACACTAAGAAAAAAATTAGCTTTGCCTGCATCTGTTGATGGAAATATTAGCGAAAGACAGGGCAATTTAGAAGCAGTAGTGGTAACAGAAGAGCTAAAATTCCTCTCTGCCCAGAAGCTGAAAAAATTCAGAGAAATCAACGAGAAAAAAAAAATTAGCTCTCTAGATTAGATACATATTTTCTTTAAGAAAACACAAGACTGTCACCATACAATTTTTATTGTGGGACAAAATGTGAAACTGATGCCTTCAGACGCCTCCTTTACTCAAACTCTTATCAACAGCTGAAAGGCGATTCTTAAGGAAACAGTTGTGTCAGCGGGGCTGATCCTGCTGCCAGACAGCTGCTGGCTGCTTTAACTGAGCTGGGAGTAGAAACAGACCTGAACAAGAAGTGGCATTTTTGATCACAAAGAACGGGAACTTTTTCCAAGAAACAGATTCACATCCTAATGGAAAACCTTAGATACTATGATTACCCCCTCCCCCCACCCCCCTTGTCACATTTTCGTAATACCCAGGAGTAAGCTGAACAAAATTCTCTGGATTTCTAGTCCCACCTCTCCAGCACCCTGAAGTCCCGGGCGTCTCCCAGCAGCCTGTCAAAGTACCAACAACCAGAAATGCTGGAGGCCCCGCTCTGCAGCAGCCCACCTGGTAGGCAGCCAAGGGGCCAAGCAAACCGGCAGGAACACAGGGAGGTTCCTAATTGAAGCTTTGCTGACACGGAAAAATTCCCAGGAACGTTTTGATTTTAATTAACAATTTACTGACTGAAAACATTCTATTAAGAAAGTTCTACCAGCCCTACCCAAGAGGAACTTGACAGCCGTAACTGCTGAATTGTCACAGGTGAGGAAAAAAAAAAATTAGCGGTACTTTTATGTGCCATGCCTGGTACTCAGGTATTTAAATGCCAAAAATGCCCTCTAACGCTGCCACAGCCTTGCTGCCGGCAGTGGAGCGAAGCCACAAGGGATGCCGGGCACATGCCTGACACCTCAGTGGATGTCTCCCGAAGCCTTTTCCCACCTCCCCCCTTCCTTCCCCCCTCGTTCGAGGCCGTTTCAGTGGCTGAAGTTCATCTCGGACAAGTTCTGGAGCGGGGCTGCCCCTGGTTTCCGGGGAAGAAGCGGCGCAGGAGCCCAGCAGTGCCAGAGGCAGGTGCGGCTGCTTCCCCGGCGTGGAGCCGCCGTGATGCCAGCGCGGGCGACGGGAGCACGGCCGG
>VZRQ01004677.1:103609-116302 GCA_013397975.1 Machaerirhynchus nigripectus | reverse complement strand
AGCCCCTCTGTGCCCCTCCGAGCCCCTCTGCAGCCCCTCCGAGTCTCTCTGTGCCCCTCCGAGCCCCTCTGCAGCCCCTCTGTGCCCCTCTGTGCCCCTCCGAGCCCCCCTGCAGCCCCTCCCAGCCCCGGGCTCGCTGGGCTCCGGCCGGGCTCTAAAGCTTCCGAGCCAGCGTGGGCAGCCGCAGCTCGGGGAGAAGAGAAGGGAGCAGGGAGGTTGTGACCGCCGCCGCTGCCAGCCCAGCACCCTGCCCAGGCTCCAGGGCTCTGCCCAGCCTCGGGCACGCTCCAGCCGGGCGCTTCCCTCCGCCACAGCCTCCTTCTTAACTAAACTCTGCGCAGCACCGACACGGCTGCGAGCTTTCCGCAGGCTTCTGTGCAGCAAGCTGCGTGGTTAGGATAATTCTCTGCATTCCTGGAGAGAGGCTCCAGCTTTTCTGGGGAGCCAGGGAAGCAGCAGGAAAGAGCTGGGGGTGATGCCTGCACGCCGAGCAGAGCAGCTAAACTCTTTCCTCCTGCTTGAGGAGCAGCAGTGGGATGCGCCTCGGGGCGACTGGGGGCCTGCTGGATGACACCAGCAATTGAAAGTGGTAGTACTTCCAAATTAAAAAGTCTCTTGTACGCGGCCAGTTCTGTTAAATTAATTAGAGAGACCACTGCTTTAAGCCTGTGTGCCCGAGCAGCTGCCTGTGCTGCAAAGGGAGCGGCATTTCTGGCCGAAATACCGCTGGAGTGGTTATGCCACAAGAACTACGGCTGCTTAATCCCAAACAAGGACTCCTTCCCAAGGCTACCAGGCTTTCTGTTGTCCTGCAGGCTGGCATGCATGTCCCTTCCCTGACGAGCCTCATTTCACAGCTTAATACCCTGATAACAAATAAAGGATTCTTTAAAGGATCTTTTTCTTGCAGAAAGAGAAAAGAAGCCTGATATTAGCTGTTCATCGCTTTTCCTTTTAAGTGTTCAATATACATTGTTCATTCAATATAAAATCACAGCATACAGTCTAAAACTGCTAGAGAGGAGTGGGTAAAATGTACCCGAGTTACTCGCATATGTAATCCTTTGCCAGAGCTGCACTTTCAGATTCCCAGAGCTGTGACCCATTTGTGAGCCACAGTCCTCTTCCAGTTACTTCATTTGCGAAAATATTTGATTAACTTAAAAAATCACAGTAATTTCTCATTCAGAAACAAACAAAAGCCTCTTCAGATTTTCATTCTATAGTCATGTCTTAATGGAAAGATGCCCAGGAGTAATGACTTGTAGTAATGTAAAGAATGGGAACAGCATATGAGCAGGAAGCCAGAGTCCTCTCTAAGCCCACCTAAGAATCTTTCCACTACCAATCATCAGAGACAACTGTGCACTGTAAGAGTCCTTTAGGGAAATTGTTTCAGCTTGATTCTGTTCTAATATTTGTATTTCTATTTAATGGGTTAGCTAGATTTTATGATGATTCTGAATTGGATTATTTTGGACCTTTTTGGTAAAAAGAACAGACCTGTTAATTAAACCCCACCTTCTTCTATTGCCCCTGCTTCACTGCTTACCACATATCCTCACAGGTGGATGCACACGTGCATCCGTACAAACACACACACACGTACACACACGGACCTGTGTGTCTGTGTACATGTGACAGATGTACACATATTGAGATGTAAATGTCAGTGAGGTCTGCCTCACTATCACCACTTTAAAATTACATCAGTCCACTTATGACAATTATTTGCCCATTCCCCCCAGACTATCCTATCTGTTTACTGATTCCCAAATACACATGCAACTTTTGTAGAAAAAATTCATACTCTGATTATGGTAATCATATTCTGATTATTCAGAACAGACCCAGGTTGTAGACTGATGGCTTTTTAGTCACCATGAGATTTAATCCACTAGTCTAATATAGAGGCTTCTAACATACAAGATTAAGTACCAGATGATGAACTACATGTTTAACACAAAGTAGTATTAGACCAGAATAATGATAATTATAACAAAAACACAGAATTAGTTTAATGAAGTTAGACTGGAGTAGCTGGTAACACATCTAAAGATAAGAATCAGCTCGTTTCAGTTTGGAAGTGCCTCTGTACACATTACCTGATTCACACGGCCCTTTATGTTTCATGCTGATGTTTCTTTTTCCAGAATAAGCCTTGTTGAATTGACAGATGTTTTCGTAGGTTTTCCCTTCAGGTCCACAGATGCTCTCTTGAGATTTGCACACACACTGGGGTTCAGGGACCTCCCCAAACCTTGCTTCATCAGCATCCAACCTGCACTCGAGGTGATCCCCACATTGCCCATAGAAATGATTGCCCTGGTCCAAGTCGCAGAGCTGACCTTCCACGTTCCCGCACTCCGGACAGCAGCCGCAGCGATCCAGCACGGTCCCGGCTGGGCAGCGCTCAGGCTCCGAGCAGAGCGCCAAATCGCATTTTCCACAACTGTCTCCTTCCCTTAACAGCCTCCACCAGCCTCGGTGGTACAAGGCAGGGAAACTCTGAGAAACCTGCACCAGCGCTACCAGCACTGCTGTAACCACCCGGTGCTTCATCTTGAGAGTGCAACAAAAGCAGGAAAGGTCCTTGGAGTAAAGCCAGGGAGAGGAAAAAAAAAAAGCAAAAAAAGAGCAAGCTAGTGAGAGAAAAACATCACAATCCTGGTTTTGTTTTAGAAAATAAGCTCTACTCCAAACACAAGCTCTAAGAAAAAATTAGCATCAGATTTCTAATCTGGAACTGATAATAAAAATGCATAAAAACCCAGCAGCTTTTCTCTAATGCAGTTTGGAATGTGAGTACTGCTTGCACAGAGACCAAACTGCCCCTTCTGACAGCTGACTCGAAGCTCTCTGAAAAGCTGTTTGCTCCGTGTCTCATTGAGCCAAATTTGCAAAGCCTTGCTCTACTGAAACATTACATTGCAACTATTGTAGGAAGGGGAACAGGGTAAAGGAGTGTAAAATGAAAAAATAACTGGAGGACTGGCCCTCCCCTCCATCAGGCGAAATAGATGGTCACAAAAAGATAAATATGTGTACAAAGTAGCACCCAAAATCCCAGTGCCCTGGGGTGTAGCCAGTACTTTAGAGCTTGGTACAACACCAAATGTGATCCACTACTGACCACAGCTACGGGTTCTGAATTAATGCTTTATTTACAGGCTCTATGCAAGCAAGAGGCAATCCAAGACAGCTGGAATTGACTTTAAACTCTCGGGTTTAAAATGAAAGATGCCTATAACCATTAAAGAACCCATTGTTCTCTCTCCATTTATTTTCTTTTCAGCGTTTATGGGTGTTCTGTGCTTTGCAACACAAAACAACGTGGTCCATGTTTGGCTCTAAGAATGACATGCAAGAGGTTTAGAGCACAGGCAAACGTGAGCAAACTGCCACAGCTTCAAAAGGAGACTCTGCTGAAGTTTTAGATGCTGTGCTCATCTTTTCAAAGCACTTCTCTGCCTTAGTTTCTTAAGATGAACTTACACTGCAGGTTATGAAGGAAGATGAAAGAGGCAACTCGGATTTCTTTCTGTGCTTTTTCTGTGTATATGTGTCTGCCAGTTTGGGGAAATGGCTTTGTAGGGTTGTTTCTCACCAGGTGTTGCACTGTTCTTTGTCCATCTCAGGACTTAGACATGCTCCCTGTCTCCTGGCAGAAATCTCCCTTCCCTTGCCCTGCTGATGAGATTTCGTGTCTGTAGCCCACAGGCTGCTGTTACCTCTGTTCAAACCACGTGCAGCTCACCAGCAATTCGTCCTCCTGGCTGTGGAGGTAGAAGTGAAGCGTCACGGACCTGCAGCCCCCGCAAGCACGGCTCAGTGCCGTGGGTCAAGGATCACCGCTGCCTACAGAGGAAATGGCTCTGTGTGTTAGCTTCAAATAACCCTACGTGCATCACACTTTGAAGATAAACATAAAACTAAGACACTGTTAACAAGCTGAAAGAAAAGAGAAGTCATGCTTGTGCCTACTTTTCCTAAGATCTTCCACAAGCAGCTTCTCCTCCTCTTTTTTGTTCATGGTGTGTAACTGCTTACATAAGCTCAGTGAAGAATGCATTTTGTTGCACCAGCCTTGCATCCTCCAAGTGCATCCTCAAATCCTTTGTTGTATGTTTACTTTGCATCCCAAGCATTTCCACGGCTGTTCTGAAATTCAGCTCCATACCTTCTGCGCCATTTGAGATTACCTCTTCCTTTGAGTTAAGTAGCAGGCTGCTTCAAAATCACTTCCTTCTCCCGAACAGCACATAGTGCAATTTCCCCCAGCCTACACTGATAGCACTTCTCTAAGCCAGCCTGGAGACACCTGCAGGGCACTGCGTTTTTTCCTGCCATCACTGGGATAATTCATATTATATAGTGCAAGTTTTTGCTTTGAACTCTGAAGCAGACTGTAAATGAGTAAATTATGTGTGTAATTGATGCTTTTAACATTGAGAGAAAAAAAGTAACCACTGAATTTAATGGGAAATTGATTCTTTTGTCCTGTTTAATGTGTTTTATTTCATATTTCGTTATCAAATCCTAATTGGACATTTAGCTTTGCATTATGGGCTTTACTCACCACAGTCTATTTCATTATCTGTCTGTACAGCTGTAGGGGATGAGCATCTATAGGACAAGGATTTGCTAAGACTCATATGAAGGAAAGGAATGTTTATAGGGGTGAAGCCGTATGTGCAAAGTGGAGCCAAAGCAGGAAGGGCTGCAGGCCAGCACCACCTCTGGCAAGGGTGAGCTTTGTCTGGCATCTCTCAGGAAACCTGGAATCTTAGGTAAAACAGTGAGTGTATTGCAAGGAAGCACCTCCTGTGTGCTGGCGCAGAGGAAACGCATCATAGATATCCTAGAAAGCATTTCTGGCATTTACCTGACTCATGTAATCTGAATTCTTGGTGGGTTCAGCCTCTAAATAAAGAACTGGAAGTGCCTGTGGTCTCGTTTAAACAGCTGCCACCTGGCAGATGATCTGCAGCTGAAGGTTACTTGGTCACAGACTCCCGAGATCACCTGGAACAAATTGAGGTTAAAGCACTGTGGTATGACATGGAGAAATGGCCTGGTAACTCTCCACATGTCTTTCATTACCGAGCCAGCTGTGACGGGCTGAGGAGAGCTCCCCACACGGGATGGATGTGTGGCAGTCAGAGCGAGAGGAGGGGGAGGGAGAGAGAGCGAGGTGCACAGCTGGGTTTGAAGAGGCACATTAAAGGCATAGTCCCATCTGCTTCATAAAATATATGAAATAAAATAAAATACTGTTTCAATGTGTCTCTAATCCCCGAAGCTTGCTTTGGTATGGAAAAGTGTTGATTTTCAGCACAAATCTTGAATTACCCTAAATATCTCCCAGAAAAAGCCACAAGCAGCAGTGGATGGATGTCACTGGGGGAGCTGCAGGACAAACACAGTGCCCCGTGCTTTTGGGACAGCAGCCCCCACGAGCTGCCTGCAGGGCCGAGGGCGCAGGAGGCCCCACAGCCCCCAGTGAGAGCAGCAGGCTGCAGTGATGGGAGCCGGCCGACATCAGCTGGGAGATGACACCTGGGAGAATCCTTCCCTGAGCGGGAAGGTGGAGCAGCACTGGCATACCCTCAGTCTCAGCAGGAAGGGCTGTGCTGGCTGTGCAGCCATTTCCCTGGCTTTCCCCCAGTATTTCCATATGGCAGATCAGTGCAGGGGGTTCTGCCCTTTCCCGTGGAAACACGAGTTGGATGATGGGCAGGGAGGGGACATGGCAAAGCAGCCCAGGGCTGTGTTACACTCAGCTTCTTATTCTGCTTTGTGTGATAATAGGTAAGGTATGTGGCTGGTGCAATTTGAAATCCTGTTGCTGGTGGTTTTTGAGGTACTCCTTCAGACAAAATATGGTTCAGCCATTTATTCTGTTTGTGTCAACATGAGTTTTAATAAAGTGAAGGTTTCTCAGTGTGGCTCCTGCCAGACTTGCAGACCTGGTTCTTACACAGATATGCACAGGAGTCCTGTGAGGAATTATAGCAAAATACAAAAGCCTTCCACGTGTTGCTTCTACCTTCTCTGTCCTGCATGGTTCTCATGGTTCCTCTCCTCAAACATCTGGAGTCAAGTTTAGAAACTAGAATGCTCTGTCTCTTAGGCTCTATTAACGACCCATACTTGAGGTTCCTTTGGAGATAGGAAATCTTGGCTGACTCAGTGTGTTTCCATGCAAGGAATTTTATACTTGTATTATGTGTCCAAAAGAAGCATTAAAGAAAAAGAATGTTCACTGGGTCCTGGCAGGGTACAGGTGGCTGTGCCCTGTGGCTGTGTGCACTACCTGCTACTGTACCCATCTCCTCGGAAAACTTTTCCCCCCACAGTATCCAGAATTGAGCTTCAGTCGAGGTGCTTAGCTCACCTGAGAGCAGTATTTAATTTTGTTGAAGGGGCAGATGGGGGTGATTAATGCCGTGTGCTGGCTCCTCCCAGAAGTGCTGACTGGGGCAGTCCTGGGATCTCCAGGCAGGGACTTTCCTAGGGTCAGTCCTAGGTGCTGACACTGCTTTCATGAACCTCGTCATTAGTGCTGTAAGCACATGATCTATAAATTAATCCTACTGTAACATGATTATTAAATCCATTAATCAAAGGCAGGAGATCCATAATTAACTTATTCTCCAGCATCAAGTAAATGATTCTGCTGTGAGCTTTAAGAAAGTAATTGTTCACTAATATGCAAAATACAGTGGGGCTATTAGACTATAAGATTGTAATTGTATAATTAAATTATAAATTTTGCATATTTTAATAACATTTTGATTATTTTCTTAGTAAGTTAAAATGGAGGTTCATTTGTTTTAAAGTTTCACATATAATTTAAAAAAAAATCAAAATTAATGTCTGTCCCCTACCTGTGAGATGACCTTTCCACGAAAGGCTTTGACCAGACTCACCTTGCACCTGTCTCCAACAGTGGCTGATTACAGATTTCTCCTGTTACGTCTTTCAGCATATTCATTGTTGGTCACTGGAGACATTCAAATTTTAACTTGCAAGGACAGAAGAAGTGCCTGATAGCACTGTGCTAGTATCAAAGGCTTGGGTGTGTTTCACTACAGGCTTACAGGTTCCTTTTCCCTTCCCTGCAGAGGCACAGGGACGGGAGGCACACGAGGAGGCTGAAGCCCAAAGGTGACACTGGTGCTGCTACCAGCAGAGTTCTTCAAAGTGGCAAACCACAGTGTTTCCTGGGAAAGTCTAATAGCAAGGGAGATCTCCAGAACTCGCAGACAATGAATATAGAGTAATTTTTCTTGGCAAACCTTATGTTGATGGATAGGACAGTTTGCCTTGTCCAGTTTATAGAGCAGCTGATATAAAATTACTTCATAGCTGGATATTTATGAGAAGTTTCATTTCAAATAATATAGTTTTTGCCTGGGGCGGTGCTGTGGTTTAGCCCTATTATTACTGGGAACTAAATCTGTAGGATAGTCCAGCTATAACTGTAGGGCCTGTCTGATCTACACAGCAAAGTTAATATTTTCCAAAGCAATGGAAACTTTAAATTGGAAAGTCACATCAGCAAAAATTATCTGTCCCTAAAACCAGCCAGGAAATCAGGCACAGAGAGGAAATTTCAGGGATGTTCCTTCAGCTTCTCCTGCTTTCTCTCACAGCAATACTGAGTGTTCTCCATGACCGTGAATGTACAGATATTCTATCTTGGTCCTCCTCTAGGAAAGCAACCAGAAACCAAGCTGTGATACGAGCAACATTCTCCCACCTTGTCTGTGCTGCACATGGGTCTTGCAAAAACTGCTCCTCTCTCTTGAGGGAAATAGGATTCAGCCCTGGTGCCAGCCCTGAGCAAGGTCAAAGCAGCAAAGTTGTAACAAAAACTGTGGCTAATGAAAGCAAGCCCTGAGAGCAGCCATCTGCTGAAGGCATGGAATTGTTCAGGCTGGAAAAGGCCTTTCTGGGAAAGGGTCTGTAGCACAAGTCATATGAGGAACGGCTGAGGGAGCTGGGAAAGGGGCTCAGCCTGGAGAAAAGGAGGCTCAGGGGGGCCCTTGTGGCTCTGCACAAGTCCCTGACAGGAGGGGGCAGCCGGGGGGGTCGGGCTCTGCTCCCAGGGAACAGGGACAGGAGGAGAGGGAACGGCCTCGGGCTGGGCCAGGGGAGGGGCAGGGTGAATATTATGGAAAATTTCTTCACTGAAACGGTGGTGGCATTGGAACAGACTGCCCAGGGCAGCAGTGGAGTCCCCATCCCTGGAGGGATTTACAAGCCATGTGGATGTGGCACTTGGGGACAGGGGTTAGCGGTGGCTTTGGCAGGGCTGGGGGAACAGCTGGACTCAATGACCTTGGAGGGCTTTGTACAAAGAAATTCCTTTTGTTAACATTAATATTTGGCAGCTAGTGTAGAACACATTAGGGCATCTTAGTTGGGTTTTAAAGAAAGAAACCAATACAGAAAAGAGGTAATGATTTTTTTCTAGTAGAGAATCTCTCTGAGGGGTTCTGTTCATATCACAAACATTCACTTTATTAGATTTTATGGAACGGACTTTAAATGCCAGTATATACAAGCCAACACTTCATTATTGGAGTTCGTGTTTATCCACTTGCCATTGTCAGTCTGCTCCCCTTTGTCTTCTTGTGCTGCTCTTTGTTAAAGCTATGATTTATGAATATGTGAGTTAGATCCCACACAGTATAGCGTGGTGAAGTGGTTCAATAAAAAGTTATTAAAGTAAAAAAATCTATAGTTTCACGTGCTCTGCTCACCTTCTATAGGAATCCCCAAAAAAGATTCTTAAGCTAAGCAAACACTGCGTGCTGAGACTGTAACATGAGCTACAAATGGAGAGGCCTCCCTCAGCCAGAACTCTGCTGAGCGGAGCCACGGCAGCCAGTTCCAGTTCTGCCCTCCTAACTGCGGGGTTGCCCCTCTCATGAAAAGTAGCGTAGGCAAAAAGGGGCGGTGGGGCAGGGGAACCTGCCATAAAACATTCATTTTACTATCAGGAAACAAAGACTTCTGGTAGCCTTAAGCCACACAGTACCAATTTGGTACTTGGTTTGGCATTTGGTTCTTTAATGTAGCTGTGTGTGCCACATTTAATTTATCTTTAAAAGAAAACTCTGGCTCCTGCTGATTGCAGGATAAACAAAGCTGACTTTGGGCAGTTTCCAGAGCCCACTTAGAATATTAATTTCTTCAAAAAAGTAACAGTGTTTCAGCCTAAAATGAAGAGTGAAAGGGTGATTTAGACTAGCCTACCCCCACCCACACATGTTTTTCACCCAGCAGCACTGCTGACTTGCCACAGCTGCACAGCCACGTAAAAGGGGGGATGACAAATGGGCCACTTGTGCCTATGGCTGGCAAGAAGTGAGAGGTGCTTGCAGCAGTGAAAGCTGAAGGAAACACTCTCCAGGACAAAAAATAATTGTGAGAAAGACATGGAAAGTGGTGAATCTGTTCAAGTGCAGCACAGCAGGAAGAGTATAAGAAATGGGTTACGATTTTGCTGCCTCTATTTCATGTCCCCAAATCTCTGAAAAAATGCAGCTCTACAAACAACAAGCCCTCCATCTGTCTTGGGGATGGAGAACTTCAGCAAGTGAGGATTACCTCAGTGAGTGACAGGTGTTAAAAGCAATGAGGCACCACTCTGCAGTACTGAATCACCGGCCTGGCACTGCATCACCCGGGACAAAGCAGCACCACGCGCCGGAGCAGCCCTCAGTGCTCCTGCTGCTGCCCCAGGGCTCTCCCACTGCAACAGAGCAGCTATTGAGGCAGCAATCACAGTCCCTCTGTTATCTCTGGCAAACAAACAATAACAGCTCTGATCCTGTACATCCTCTGGGACAGCTAAACGTGAAGGTTCCAACCTTCTCCAAGCCAGCAAAATGATTTTGCCACCTGTAGTGCTCTGTAGCTGTCATGTGCAGTCTGCACACCCATCTCCAGCCAGGTGAGGCGTAGAATGAAACGCAGCTATGAGCAGAAGAGCCCAGCACAGCCACTCAGCTGAACAGGCTGCTGTCAGCCAGGCGCTGATGCTGACACACCAAGGCTTTGCATGCACACCTCACACACTCTTCTGCTGGGTACCTCAGGAAACACAAAGAATTTTTTGTCCACATTGAATCCACTGAGGTTAGGTACCTGGATGCCCACTGGCACAATTCCTATGCTGCTGAAGTAAGAGAATGAAGCAACTAATTTCTACTAAAAATATAGATAATAAGCCCAGTAAAACACATTGACCAGCATGAAAAACAAAGGGAAAAGCAACTTGGAGTAATGGTCCACATTGCCAGGGTTCTGAATTGTGAAATAACCAATAATCCTGTGCATTTTGTTTCTCAAGACACATTTGATTTTCTCATGACTTTTCATGGTCAAGTCACTGCAGTTAACATTATCGCTGGAAATCTCAATGCTTGTGAAGCTGATTTCCTGTTTATAGCTGGTGATGGAATTGTTGAGGATGTTGGTGATGTTAACTTCTTCCATTTCTTCAGTTAGTTCATTTGTGGGCCCCTAGGAAACAAGAGTGCACAGATTTAAGGTCTGTCTTCTCCTGAAGAGCAAGGATAAAGATATATATACCATATAAGGATACCATAAGGATAAAGATATAAGAGCACAGCTTCATACGTGGTCATCCTAATACTCAAACACACCTTTCAGCTGCTGCCTAGTCTTAGGAGGGCCTGAGGTCCCAGAGATGCCTGTTACCACTGTATTTCTAGAGATACTTTTAGATCCTTGAGCAAGTCTTACTCTGAGTAATCCAACATCCATCTCCTACAGGATATCCATCTCTTCCTGTCTACACAGGAACTTAGTGGCTGGGAACTCAGTATTGAGGTGGGAAACCTCTTTTTCCCCTGACAGGATTTGTGCCCTTGATGACCACGGGACTACAGTCATACCTGATTATTTAATTTCTCACACTAAAGCAGAGCCGTTGAACAACTCACTCTCACAATCCCCACAGAACACCATGGGACTGATGTTTGGAAACTGCTCCCGGGAAGGGAGGAAGAAGGGTTCAGCTTTCCTCTGGTAGAGGAAAGTACCTCCCTTATGGGAGTTGTTTGATAGAAGAGCGAAGAGTTGTGTTACCCTGGCTCTTCTCTGTCTGCATTTGAAAGGAGCCGAGGTGCTTCATGCTCACATGAGCTCAGCTCAGGGCTATGGACCCAATTCCAGTGCCAGGCCCAAGTGCCTTTCTGTGGTCCCGTGAACCCAACAGGACTGTCAGCTAAGGCTGCTGCTCAGAGACACACAACTCCTGTGCTGTTCATATGTGTGTTACACACAAAAGTTTCGATTTGGTGCCGATCAGGAGAAGCATTGTTAATGTATCCCTAGCAGGAAGCCCATTTGTCTTATGCAGTTACTGGAGAACTAACTGCAGTCAGTCCGAGACCACTGGGCTTATTCGAGTACATCAGCCTTACCTCTTCTGGTACTTTAGCTGCACACTTCTGTGATGAGCTGTAGTGAGCCACTGCATATTCCACAAGGGCACCAAAGATGAAGCTGAAGCAGATGCCAAGATAAACATCAATGGCCTTAATGAAACAGTTGGTTTTCGAAAGTGAATTTCGTGAGCCGATCATCAGAGTTGTCATAGAGAGCACTGTTGTAACTCCTTGGAAAACAGAGAGACCTTTTCTTGTGGACACTTTGGAAAGTCTTGGCCTACCCCTCTGCTCATGTCATTGCTATCTACTGCTGGCCAGATAAAGCACATCACTTCTTCCCAAATCCAAATCATCCATCATAGCAACTGAAATGCTTTTGCAGCATTAGCTACTAGCCTCACACAAGCTCTCCCTGCCACTGGCAGCTTTGCTCCAACAGGCAGTTGGCTCTCTTCCTTTTCATGCTTTCAGTAAGAAAATCCCCGTCCTGCTCCCGCCAAAGTACATCACAAAGTCTGTGTGCTCCGTCCTCTGCTCGCTGCAGTGGATATCCTGGGAGCCTTGGCCACACACAGCCTGCAGGTGGACATGTGTCCCTGCCACGGCATCTCCTCCACACCAACCCAGCTCTGCCCCAAGGAACAGCAGAAGGCAAGCAGACCATTCATCCCCGAGCAGGTAGCTCAAGCAAAGTACCATCTACCTAGCCTTCAAAGGCTCCTCTGCCTGCTTGAATCTTTTCCCTTCCTCAGGCAGTAACTCACCAATGCAGGTTCTCGCAGGCACTGAGTCCAGTGTGATCCAAAAAGAAACCCAGGACAACATGACAAGCAGGGTGGAGGGCACATAGGTCTCCAAAATGAAGTAAAGGACATTTCTTCTCAGTTCAAACTGTAATATCAGTCGTGGGTAGCTGCCTGTTTATTAAAGGAAGAGACGTGGTGAATGTGAGATTCCCAAGGACACCTGAAGTGAAACTGGGAGAGCCCAGCACCAGCCCTTCAGCTGATGGAGCTCAGCAGAGCCACACCAACACCAAGGGGGAGGCCTTGCTTCCACCTCAGAGAGCTGATGGGGGTAACACCCCACACGAGGGGACACGCTCAGAGCTTACACACAGCCAACACAACCCACACCAGGGACACCCTCAGAGCTTACACACAGCCAGCACCCCCCACACCAGGGACACCCTCAGAGCTCACACACAGCCAGCACCCCACACACAAGGGACACCCTCAGAGCTCACACACAGCCAGCACCC
>VZRQ01004677.1:51763-81621 GCA_013397975.1 Machaerirhynchus nigripectus | reverse complement strand
AGTGCCAGCAGTGTCCTCAGCAGTGCCAGGGCGTCCCCAGCAGTGCCGGCAGCGTCCCCAGCAGTGCCAGCGGCGTCCCCAGCAGTGCCAGGGCATCCCCAGCAGTGCCAGCGGCTCAGAGGCCGCCCTGCCTGGGGCCAGCTGGGTCTGTGCAAGGCTCATCTACAGACCGTGCTTTGGGGAAGTTGAGGGCCACTGTGGGAGCGCTGCACTCCTCCCTGTGGTGTCCCACAAAGCACAATCTTGAGACACACACCCGATGCCATGTCACATTTGGGAAAATGTAAGTCTAATAAAGATTAATGCAGTGGGACTTACCACATTTTTTCTAGTTGCATTTGATTACATTTTGAGCAATGCTGAGCAAACCCACAGCCTTTTGTTTTCCGTTTGCTCGGCAGGGACTGTCCAGGGCATAACCAGCACCTGCTCTACAGCAGCAAATCATTTGCACTGGAGACTCCTGTCCCAGTACTCCAAACTCTGTGATCCCCAAATGTCCTGTAACAGCCTGTAGAGTCTGTGACTACAGAATCTGCAGAATCTGTTACATTATCCTGAGGTTCCATACATCCATACACAACTGTATGTTCCACACATGATGACAATATTGGCTGCTTTGCCCAGCTCCATGCAGGGAGCAGGGAGCACTCAGAGGTGCCTCGAGCCATGGGATGGGTACAGCCTATTCCCCATGGAAGCCTCAGACCATTTGGTTGCTCCCATGCAGCACCCCAGTATCCGAGTGCCAGCTGTCCCCTGGGTTAATTCACAGCTCTGCTGCGTGGTGGGCGGGAGCTGAGGCTGGAGAGCTGCAGTGCTGCCTCTCCCTGGGAACAAGGAAGAAACGGGCAGAGCCAAGGCCCAGGTGCCCACGGAGCAGGACCCAGGATACCTGGAAAGCACAACCAAAGAAGACTAGCCAAACATTAATATTGTCCCTTCTTTGCCAAGCACTGAAAAAACTCCAAAAAGTCCCAGCACAGGGAACAGGTCTGACCAGCTTTGTCACATTTCTGTGTTCTCTCTACTCACACAGACCCAGGCAGGGTTTGCCTATCCCTTCCAGGCCATCTCAGCACCATGAGACACCTCTGGCTCTTCCCCCAGGGCAGCTCCAGCCCACTGCTGTTACTTTTCTCCAGACCCTACAACAAGGCGTCTCCTTCCTCCAGGGACTCGTCCTTGGAGGAGAGGCTCAGCTCATGCACAGGGCCTCATCCAGTCTGTGAAACACTGGCTTAGTTCCCAGCTGTCAGAATTTCCTCCCCAGTCCTCTGGCTCCACTCACGTCCAGCAGGAACAGGCAGCTCCTCCAGGCCTTGCTGGGGCTGGGGCACAGGGGCTGGCCAGGTGCTCCCGCAGTGTCAGCACAGAACTCCCCCAGGTACTGTGAATCCGTACCAAACCCGGAGCAAAGCTGCACTAAGGGAACAGGACGTCTTTGAACATGACTTTTATTGTATCTAAATTACCTGCAGGTCCCTGCAATGTCACACCCATTTCTGCAGTGCTGTCTTTGGGCCCTGCTGAGCAGGGCAGCTCAAGCCCTGGAACAGCCTCTTTGCAGGCTGGAACGTGATTTCTGTTCCAGATGGGGATTACATGTGCTCTCAGAAAAGGGAATTTTTAATTTCTGAAATTCTGCTTTTGGACTTTGAAGCTGCTGAAATCTACACCATATATTCCCAATTTTTATTTATGACATGCACTAAATATTCGCTGCTAGAATAGGACATAAACTAAAAGCTTCAATATGCTGTTAATTTTATTTCATTGGTGAAATCACTACAAAGTATTGCTGAGATAGAAATCTCTTACCTTCCTCGCATTTCAAAGCATCTCTTGCATGTTTGTGCACAGCTCCTTCATTTGAATACCAAAGGAACCAGAAGCAATTCAGTCACTTGTTTGCAGCAGATGTTCTCCAGGATTTAAGCATTAAATATCACAGCTTAGAGCAAAATAAAACAAACACAAGGCAAATAAAGTGAGACAAATTTTAAGAAGTCTGAAACAAAAATTGAGAACCATTTAGAAGTATTTTTGCAGCTTGGTTTGTCATACATACACATGTTTTTTTCCAAAAAGTTTTACTCATTATCAGTTACAGCACAAGCAGTGTGCCTCCCACCAGTGAAATGCTCACCCACCACAATGAGAATTATTTTTCTTACCTGTAACTGGTTGGTGACAAATGCTTTCCCCTAACAGCTTGTGCTGTGTGAATGAAACAAGGCTCTGGTACTTCTTTGTGTTCTGAGTTCACTAAAATTTAGAATATTTGTTCAGACAGAAAGCATTGTGCTGACATTTACCTTCATGTATATTTATGCTGTTATATATTTTCAATTTATATCGATTTATAAGTCAATCAATAAGACAATTAGAACACAAAGGTTGGATAAGTTTCTCTGAAAATGTCAACAAATTCAATTTAACCCTGGGACTGTAAAATCAATCTTGGATTTTTTTTTTTTAAATCAACATTTTTCAGTAACTTATTCTTCTGGAAAATCCTGGGTCAGCATTAACTTTTCACAGACATTTTAACAATGAGATGACTGGACATTACTAGCACTGGGCCTTCCCCCGGCAGCCTTCATTCACAACATCGATGTGTTCACTCCTGGGCTCTCTCTGCCCTGGAAAGAGCAGATACAGACTCAGACACTGGGATTTACCCCTCGTGTGCTGGGGCTGGGTTTGGAGCCTGTCCGAGAAAAGCTGTGCTGCAGGGAAGGGAGGGCACGGTGCTGTGAGGAGTGTTCAAGCTCATTCTCACATTCTGTTACCTGGGTGAGGGCAGTGACCATCCAGGCCCATGCTCTGCAGCCAGACTTCAGACCAGAGCAGATCCCTGCCAGGGAAGCTCTGCACTAGTGCTGTTCCCCCTCTCCATTTCCTGGCTGCTGGCTGTGGGTGCAAATCCCAACAAGTAACTCTGGAAGCGTGCCAGGTTCTAGAGGGAATATCCTCCCTCCCCGCTGCCAGGAGCACTGCCCACCTCTTGCAGAAGCCCCTGTCCTGAACAAGCAGTGTGGATCACCCTGGCTCCCCCAGGCTCCTCCACAGGCTGCTGTGCACAAGGACAGGACAGCAGGTGAGCCCCCAGGAGAACGTCACAGGCAGTGTAACAACTCACCCTGTGCTCAGGAGGCACCTTCCTGCCATGGGGGCTTCCAACCAGAGCCCCACAGCAACTCCCAGTCTCTGCAAGAACAGATGGAGAAAGACCTCTCCTCTGCAAGACAAAAAGGAAAGATTTAACAGAACAGGCTGGAAATAAGCACATCCATGAGGCTCTGGAGATCTTCAGGTCATTATTTCCCACCTCCTGGGGGGTGACGGGGACAGGTGTCCTGTTCACAGAGAACCAGCCTCTCCTGGCCAAGCAGCAGGGGTAAGGCCATCACCAGCACTCCATTACACAGAGTTTCTGCTCCTGCAGCTCCCACACCTGTGCAGACCTGACGTGAGGAAAGGACTTCATGTGCCAGCGTGTCCAGGCCTCCCCCTTGCCAGTCTGCTGGACCTGCATGGAGAAGCAAAGGTTACACAATTAATCTCTCAGTAAAAAAACCCCGCTATTATTGGATTCAAAAGTAAGCTTTTTCATACGCTGACCTGTGGCACACACCTCAGGCTCCCCCTCTGTGCTCCAGGGCAGCCCCCGTGGCCAGTGCAGACCTGCTCCCTCCCCACTGCCCTTCAGTCCCTCAGGTGCAACGCCTTGGAGCCCTGAAGCAGCAGGATGAGATGCTCAGACTGCATCGGTGATGGGCTCAGGATAAAGCCAGAGGCGTCCAACACCTCACAGCAGCAACCAGGGCTTCACCAGCCACTCAAACCAACCTCGGCCAGAGAGCCAGCAAATCCCTCCGCACGTGCTGTGAGCCCGAGCCTGCTTTGCCTGGCAGCAGCTGGGATGCATCCCAGGGAGTGAGGGCTGTTGAAGAGTTACCACAGTTACCACACCTTCTTCTTGCAGAGGGAGCGAGAATTCCAGCCTGGCATTCTCCAGAGGGCCCTGCTGTCTGTGGGAGCAGGAGCTGCCCGGGGTCTGCACAGCTGGGGAAGCGGGTGCTGGGCAGGCACTGCAGTGACACCAAGACCACGTTTCACACAGACACCTTTATTTTCATATTTCTGCATGGATGAATGTTCTTTTTCCTCGGATGTACTGGTAGACAGATTATACCCTACAAAATGGAGTTTAGCAAACATATATATGTATGTACACACATATATATAGTCTGGCAAAATCGCTTCTGCATTCCTCCACATGTCAGAATGGATGTTTACAATAAACCAAAGCTAAAGGGACACTGTGAGGGTTTGGGTTATTTTTGTTAACTGTAACATAAAATAGTGTTTGCATTTTTTTTCAACTCAATTGTCTGTTTTCCTGCTTATACTTAAGCAGAACTGCAGAAGGGAAAAGACATGCCTGTAAGTTTTCAATTTTTACTACCCCAAGTTAGTACCAGTGATGCAGGTAGAAGATCATTTCTGAATTTTACACAGCCAAACTTTACAAGGGCCAGCGTGTGCCCTTGTAAAGTTCAGTGTATGTCTCCACATCAAAAATAAGTTCAGTGTATGTCACCACATCAAAAATAAGAGCACCCCTGAATCAGTGATGCAAATAAATCATTGGCATGTGTTAGCTCACAGCACAGCTGTTTCACAGCCCCCAGGCACATGGATACATGTTTGAGTCCCACTTTTGAAAGTTTCATTGCAAACTTTTAACCTGACAGCGTCCCTTGAGGAAAAATACATACTGGGTTTAAGAAAGGACTACCTCCTACAGTTATTTTCTTTTTATTATTAAAACCAACATTTTTAAAACCATTCAACAAAATTGAATACAAATTGCCATTTGCATTTGTAACAGTGAAGCTATACATGGCTGATCCATTAACATGGCTTTAGTTATCACAATTTACATTATTTGCACATTTCCTTAGGTTTTTCATGGCACTTCCACAAAGAAGAAGAAAGGTTTGACACACTGCTGCTACCATCTCATCAGAGGTGACCCACAGACACAAGGGTGCTTGTTCTCAACTCACATTGGAGTCAAGAAGTGCCACTGCCCACGATGCCTGAACCTCAGGGTATTTGTGTCTCGAGCTTTTAGCTTGGCTCATGGTTACTCACAATATTGCATTGCATTCAGAGGAACAGGAAAACAAACAGCCACAGAACAGGCATGGTACTTTTTTTTTTCCTTTTTTTTCTCTTTTTTTTTTTTTGCATTATCATTAATCACATTCCTATTTGTCAACAGATTGTTACCTAAAATGCACGTTAGAAAGGCTTTCTTTAAAAAATGCTGGCATGAGGATGCAGACTAATGTTTGTAACTAGTGAAACAGTCAGAGTCCTGATGCAGACATTATTTAAACATTCACGCCTTGGAGGAAATGTGCACAGTTGATAGCACTGACAGAGAATCTGACTGTAGCAGGAACTGCCTTCTGCCTCCTGGCATGAGGACTGACAGGGGCAGGAGGCTGGAGTAGCACAGTGTGTTTTATTTAGGAATCTGTAGCAGTGTTTGTTATAAATATTGCAAGCCCCGTTTATGAGCGAGCGGGGGCTTGGCAAGTTTACAGCAGAGTAACATTCACAGAAAACACGAAAACAAACCCAAAGCCATTTTCGTGCAGAGAGTGGCTCTCTCACAGTCACTGATGTCTGTCACCTGCCAGCTGGAGCACACCTGCCACGGACAGATGCTGCTGATGGAAAATCCAGAGGCCTTCCATGCGCTGGTGCATGCCAGCCTCTGGCTCTAACAGCGGGATCGGGGACAAACACAGGGTAACAACTGGGTTTGCAATGGAAGGACCCCGCCACAGACACATCCTGCAGTCTGAGCTTTGGGAAGACACAGCTGTGGGTGACACATTGCAAGTCCTCCTGTCAGCTGCTGTGGGCTTCAGGTGAAGCAGAGCTCAACCAGGGCTTAACATCAGGGGTGTGTGGGAGAGGTCTGACTCCTGTGGGACCCAAATCAGAGCTCACTGTCCTCTAAGGGCAGACTCAGAGTGGTTCTCAGCATCTCCTTTACCTGATGCACCCTCATTGCTCCTGGCAGTGAAAAGCAGGCGCAGTGGAGCAGCAGAGGAGATGCCAGAAGTGCAGGGTCAGTACTGGCACCCTGATTTCAGCACACACTGACAGTGACACCAGCTGATTGCTGCTGAACTGGAGCCACACTCAAGAGGAAGCAGCGGTGCCTTGGTGACAAAGGCAGCCCACACAGAACTGCTGCCAGCGGGGCCAGGAAACATAGCTGAGGCAAATTCATCACAGTACCTCCAGAAATTAATTTAGCTTCAGGGACTATGGCACCATGCAACTAATAACATTTTCTTTTAAAAAGGGCACATTCCAAACATTTCTGTCTGTATGTGCCATCTCATAAGCACCCTTGAAGCAAGACTATTAGAGGAAAAAGGAACTGTGCTAGCCTGATACAAATCCTCCTTTTCCATTGTCCTGACCACCTCTCCCTCTGCTGAAGTGAACTGATTAGAATAATAGACAGATGTTCTTTTGGTGGGAGGGAAAACCGGGCAATTATATTAAATTCGGTCATTTGCTAAAGTGATTGCAAGAAGAATCAAGAAGGAACAGTGTAAACTTGTGTATTATTTCAGCTACAACTGATGTCTTTACCTGGTGCCTGTTAAATAAAACCTGAATGACAATACCCAGCAACTGGGGGACAAGGTACCCCCAGAGTGTGGCCTCCCTCCTGCAAAGCCCAGCCCCTCACCAGAGCTGCTGTACCCTGATCACTGCTGGGAGGGATTCATTAATGGGATCTGTATGAAAGGCAAAAACCAAGATGGACTAAGGTGCTATTCCTGCAGATGTGTAATCTCACTTGAATAGCACTTTTGATGACAAAGGGATAACTTTAAGAAATAAAGTTAAGACTACACAGTATGGAGGAGCACAGTAAAAAGGGAAAATGCCCCATCTTGGGGAATTGGCATTATTATACTAGGACTAATCAGACCTACTTCTATAATCAGGAATGCTTCAACAGATGAAATTTTTATAAAATTAGGGCTACAGAACTGAGGCATTCTATATATTCTGTATTATAAAAAGCTTCCACTTGCATGATTTTTAAAATATATCTTCACTGCTAACAGTTTGTCTGTAACACAGCATGTGATACAATAAAAGTAGATGCTTACTGGATGGGAGTGATGCAGCACTATGGCAGGGACTGTCCCATCTGTGTGGTTTGAGCAGCTGGAAAAGTTGGCTGTTCCCTCCTTCCCTTCGTTTCTCAGCCACTGTCTACCTGGAGATGGCAATGGCACTCTGGTGAGTCAGCTCTCCTAAGAGGCTTCTGCCATTCTGACATGTTCCCCAGCTGACAAATCATCCAGCCTTGGTGTAAATTCACTACATGAGTTTTTCTGTTTCATCAATTAAAAAACCAAACCCCTAAACCAATACTCTACCTGGCATTAGCAAGGAAATGGGGCTTGTACAAGGCATGCTACTGCCTCGTAGGAAAAAATATGGGCCTGGCAGCTGATTCCAAGGCTTATAGCAATTCAAGAGCTCCCAATCAAATGTGCTGGGCACGTGCTGGGTGCCAAGGTCTGTATGTTGAAACACAGACAGCTGCATCTTCAGGCCCTGTTCTTCACTAAGTAAAACAAGCTTAAATAAATCCATAAAGGGGGCAAGACCTTACGGTAACATCCAGTGATGAATCTAGGAAGCATGTGCCAAGCCACAGCAAAAGGACCAGAGCACATGGCCACAGTGCTTGTGAGATGCACAGCGGAGCATCACCCAGTGTCCCTGGCACTCAGCAGGTGGCTGGGACCAGAGCAGGCATTCATCCCTCTGTGCCAGCCCTTACACAGCTGCCTGCTCTCCTGGGAACTGAGCATTGCTGAACAGCATTTGTTCTGTACTTTGATATTAATACGTGCAACATGTTTTACTCCTTTCTGGCTCACCCTGGCATGAAGGTCACCTGGTTGATGTGTTCAGGAAGAACTCCACCAAACTCAGCATGGTGGCACACCAGTGCATGTGAGAGGATAACTGGGATCTCTGCTGAAATGGGGACACTGGCTACGTGGGCTGTCTGTTTAATGACCTGGGTACACTGACTGTTCATTTTTCCACAGACTGCCCTGGTAGATTGGAGTTTTGTCAAAGCAGATTAATGGCAAGGCATCCATAAAACATTGTGCCAAACAGAGGTATGGACTGAGCTGTCACTTGCAATAGATGGCTGAATAGCTATCAACATGTGCTATCTTAGGGAATTAAGCTTGCTAGATTAAAAGCAGGGCTTGTGCCTAGCAAACAATGCTCTGTATTACTCATTGAACTTCGAGCAGCAGTTCTCTCTTGTCAGGATTTATTAAAATATTCACATGCTTCCAAAACGAAACAAAGGTCCACCCCCATCTCCTGGGGAGAAGAGGTGGGATCGGTTGCATTCGGTTGCCAGTTGGGTGGAGATGTCATACAAAATCCTCACACACTGGACATGGCTCAATTGTAAAAAGCTTTCACCCAGAAAGGAGATCTTTGTTACACAGGAAGTCTCAGACTCCTCCAGTGCTCATCTGGTTACATGACATTCTCGAAGAGCTGCAAGGACCGCATGATATTGTCGTCCTGAAAGCAAGGAGAAGATGTTTCCATGAAACCAGCATGGACAAGCACAACGCGTAACTCTGCCTCGGCACCAGGGAGCCCTGCAGCTGCTCCTGCAGGCAACAGCCTTGCTCTGGGAATGCTTTCCCCCTCTGTGAGCTGGGCTGATGCAGTGCCAAACCCTGATTCAGCACAGCAGCTGTCTTGTGCTTCAGCCCCTGGGCTGGTTTGAGGCCGACCAAGCACAGGGTCCTCTCCTGAGCCTGGTGTCAGCACAGGCTGCGCCATGCAGGGCACTGGTGCCTGTGCTGAGCCCTCACATGTCCCTGATCCTGGGCATGCAAATGTGCTCTTGGCTAATATGCTCCACAAGTCCAAATGGAATGGCAGGTTTTGAACCGATAAGCAAACTGCCTTGAAGGAGCACTTCCTGCCAGAAATTCCAGCTCAAACCCAAAACACATGCAATCTGTGCAACCTCAGCCTCTCCAAGGCTCCTAGAGCCAAATGAGAAAGTTACACACAGACACAAGGGAAATCCGGCATTATTTCCTTGAAGTCTTGGAATTTTACTTCGAGATAAGAACCAGATTAGTATTCAAAAATATAATGATGGTCTTTCCCCCCCAGGAATTCATTTATTCCAAAAGTTAGAACAGATGTTTGCCTGTAACATGAAAATAATTTTCCACATTGAGCAACTTAAGACATCTGCTGCATTGCACTCCTCAGCTGTATTGTGAGGCTGTATCATCTCTGCCACTGCCCACTCAGTCTGTGGGTGCAAGGCATCACCTTGCCTGGGGAGCCAATCACCCTCTCCAGGGTGACGCCAGGGGCTCACTGACCACAAGCCAGAGCTGCTGCAACGGCGCAGGTGAGCACTCGTGTGCACTTTGGTTTGTCTTTCACAAAGATAAAAAGAGTAAATCTTAGTGCTGCAGGGCTTCCTCCTGCCTGCCAGGAAACAGCAGCTGGCAGCGTATCAGTCTGCCCAGCTCCCAGTCAGGGGTGGCAACAGAAGGAACCACACCCAAACAAGGGCAGAGAACCGAAACTAACAGTTACAGGTAAAGTAAAGCTGCCTCGATGCTGAGACCACCCATCATAAACACACCTACAGGCAAGTTAAGAATGTGAAGGATAATACACAACACAAATGATCAAATAAAGATGGTGCCAAAAATAAGCCAAACAATCAGGAGGGACCAAGAATGAAGTAACTGAAAAACATTAGCCTTCTATTATGTGTCTGCTAAACATGGATTTTGCTGTCTGAAGTCCCTGACCGAGATTGGATGTGGCCAGAGCCAGGTTTGACACAAAACCAGCAGAGGCCAGCCCGGCCCTCCACAGTGAGCACCTTCCCCCTGCTCAGGGACAGAAGAGCTGTCTGGCTGCAGAACTGGGAAGAATTTTCCAGGCAATGTAAAGTGCACAGAAGAGCCAATATGCAATTCTGTGCACCAATGGAAGCGTTCTAAATGGCAGAGGTTGCCTTTGCCACCATTATTGTACTGGTCAAGTATTAGAGATGTCTCTGAACAAATATTCACGCAATCAAGGCCTAAGACAGCAGACATTAGGCCAACTGCATGTTAATTCAGATGCTTCTTTGTGCCAGTGCTAAAAGTACCAGCAAAAATTTATCACAGCCAGTCTCATATATGGAATTTGCAAGAGGGAGCTCACTTCCACACAGAAGAAAAAATAAAATTATTGCTATGATGACAGCATTTGCTTTTAACGTTTGACCATGAAAACATCAACTGGTTTTATAACTCAGGGCTGTAATTGCAAGAATTTGAGACCCCTTTGACTCTGAGCAGTCCCAGCAGTGTGGTACCTGATAATGACATCTGGGGCAGCACAGAGACAGCATCAGACTCAAAATGAAGAGAAGAAAACCCACAACAATAAAAAAATCCCAAACAACCTAATGCAGTTGAGAGATTTCTCTACAGTTGTATGCCTGTCTGTAGAATCAGGCACTGCAGTCCACTCAGGAAAACAAAAGCACTGCTCCCAGCACTGCACATGAAGACATCATCTCCCATGTTCTGCCTGACCCTACCCCACTACTGAGTCACAGGCTTCACAGAGCATCAGAAACTCAGCCTTGAAACTGTTTTGGTTTGGGTTTTTTTTTTCACAGAGCAAAGAAAACCTGGGATCCTGAGTAGCATCTTGTTTCAAATAGAGTTTTTCCAAAGGGAAGGAAATGATGTGACATGAGATAGATCTTTCCTTGCAGTTAAAATTTAGTCCTTACCTCCTGACACGATTCAATAAACTCATCTAAAGTTACAACTCCATCTTTGTTTTTATCCATTTTCTGCAAAATAAAATAAGTAAAAAATGAGTTTACATTGGTAACACTATTGTTACATTATAATACCTTAGTTGATGCAATCTGAATAAAGCTGGGACTTAACAAGCTTAGACCACAGACTCAGTGCTGGATTGGCCAGTTGCTAAGGACTTGTTCACTCTGGGATTTGGAGCACTTTTGGGGTCATCTTCAACTGCTTCTTTGACACACACCAGAATCTCTGTCCTTATTCCACTGTTTATTTATTCACTGCCTGGCTGATGCCCACCCCCATTCCTGTCAGTCACTGGGGCAGCTGAGAGAAGCAGCACACAAGGGCTGCAACACATGCAGAGGCTTCAGACTTACTGGATGTGGCACATGCCAATGCAAAGGGTCAGGCTGAGAGACAAGTGAGATACCTTTGAAACGAGGAAATCAGCAGGCCCTACAGTGCAGGGCTGAATGGCTGATAGGATTTATTTTGGAATATATAACAAGTTATAGACTCAACTTTACAGGAAAGTCTATCAGTGCATAGCTCAAGTGTTAAGAAAAACCCATCAAAAACCAGGTACCTGGAAAAACACTTCTACATGCTGCCTTGGTGCATCTTCCTTGAGCACTGGATACGTGTACTTTCCCATCATATCATAAATTGCCTTTACGATATCCATCATTTCCTGCCATAGCAGCATGCCAGCACAAACACAAAAAGGAAATTAGGAGAATTGATAGCCCATTTCTGTCTCGTACTGCCCTATTCCTCACCCTCCTTCTGCTATTACAAACCTGGAATGCCTGTGCACGTGCAGGAAGACGGATGTCCCCTGGCACATAAACTCACCCTAGAGAAAGAACTTTTCTCTGCTTTTCTCTGCCCGTGCCATGCCCCAGACCCCCCGGGCTCCCTCCCCTCCCCTGGCCTGGCTGTGCCACGGCAGGTGCTGGGAGCAAGGGCTGTGCTCAGCCCTGCGCCGTGGCACCAACCCTGTCCCAAGAGCCTCCTCCAGGGCCAGGGCCCCTCCCAGCTGGGACTGGGAATCTGGTCCCTCCCCACACCTTGCACAAATTGCCCCTCAGCTCCACGACCAGCGGCAGTAACTGCAAACCCCCCAGGGATGCACAGTGGGTTTGAGTGGACTAACATGTATCTGACACGTATTCAAGGTCACCATGCTCAAAACCAAGGCTTCCCACGCTGGGATCAAGCAATACCAGAGATTAAGATGAAAACAGATGACAATGCAGGATTTGGGAGTGGTGCTGGAGGCTTGTAGTGCTTCAGATGACCCCCACAGTATCCCCCAGTGCAGAAAGAAAGCCCTTGAGCCTCAGTCACCAAGTACTGCCACCATCACCCTCCCCTTCGCAAGGGTGATGTGGCTCAGAGCGGTAACCAGGATTTTGCTACCGGCTAAAACAATTCATTAAAGGTACCATAATATAGGAAAATACATCTAGAAAATCATGCAACACTTTGCTTAGACATAGACAAATGCTTGAGTCCATTCTGATCTGCATTTTATTAGCTGCATGTAAAATTATTTGTGTTCTGCAACAAAACCCAATCATTTCTCTCTTCCAAAATCAACCATATTTGCAAGGAACAGCCTTACCTCCTTGTTTATATAGCCATCCTTATTTATGTCATACAGATTAAATGTCCATCTCAGCTTTTCATGAACAGTTCCCCGTAGCAGAATGGACAATGCCATCACAAAATCCTGGTTTGAGGCAGAGAGAGAAGTGTGAATTTTCATAATATCCTTTTCTAAGTCACCCTCTTTATACAATGCCAGTCAAAAGATTTATCTTTTTAGGATGGAGCATATGCTTATCAACCTCTTCTGGCTCCCTTTTCCCAAAATGTGTCCTCCTTGACTGAACTCAATGGTTGAGGCATTCACTAAGATGTCTGGTTTTTAAGAGCACTGCCAGATGGTCCAGTGGCCTTTCTCCCCCCGCTGCACGGAGCCACCACTCAGACTGCCACCACCTGGTTAAGCACAGCTGGGCTGGGCCTGTGGAAGGAGAAGCTGATGCTTTCTTACCTCCAGATCGAGGTGCTGGCAAAGAAGGGAGAAAATCCAGCATTTTCTCCCTGTCAACCTTGAGAGATGGAATGATCCTAAGCTCCTCTGACACAGGGAGCCTTAGATTTTGTTCTCTGGCAAAATCTGTCAGACTTGATTGGATGTGATTCCCACCACTAATTACTCAGTGTGGCACATAAAATTCTAATTGGTTTTCTTTGCTTACAGTAAAGTTACTGCTTCTGATAACTTTGATTCATTAATTACACTGCACGGTGGCTCAGGCACTGAGAACAGCATAGCTTCAGGGGTTTGTTAGAACAGGCAGAGCTTCAGGCTAACAGAGCTACACAGCTCCAGATAACTCATTTAATATCCTTAGTCACCTCCATGAGCTCTGCATGGGGCTCTCATCACTGCTTAGAAACCTCTGCTCCTTTTTGTCAAGGCTCAGAGGAATTTGAATTTGTTGAACAATACAAAAAAGGGGACAAAATCCTCATTTTTGACAACCAGTAAAGAGACAGATCTGCCAGGAATGAAAGTTCAGCACTTTCTAGATTTGTTTTTGTTTGTTTGTTATTTTAACAGCATTTTTCTGTTCTCAGTTTGTTTAGGTTTCCAGACACCTTTAGCTATATAGCAGCTGCCCCATGCAAACCTCCCACTGCAGCCCTTGCCACCGAGACACACAGACACAAATGGAAACACCCCCATTTTACACTTAGTGAATGAACACATTTCCCCTCTTACCTAGAAATTACCAGATGTTTTGGCAATGTGACAGCAAAGGCAAAGACTGCTTATGATTTGTAGTTTTATAGGAGTTTTATAGTTCATCCTCCAGAATTTTATGACTTGACATATCCCTTTGCTGCACTCCTACAGCTATGGGCTGAGCACGAAGAGAGGTTGTTTGTAGCCACTGCAACAGGCCTTTTAGTTAAAGGGTGCGTTTAGTTTCCAAGTACCTGAGCTGCTTGTTCAACACATGCAGTGCATGGTGACCAATGCAGAAGGTACAAGGTGCAAATTACCTGTGTCTCACATCTCATTTCATACGGGACTCTGCTCAGCCACTCCTCTCTGCTGCAAACCCTGTGCACCTTCTCCCTCTGATCCTGACTAGCACAACCTAGATCCTTCTGTACTGACACATGGAACTGCACCTGCATAAACTAAAGTGAACCAGATTTGAAAACATCGACTGACTTTAGGCTGAAACCTCCAACCTTTAATCCAACAAGTCCTACTACTTTGCAATGAAGAATGGACAGAAAAGCTTAAAAACCCAAAATTGAGGACGTGGTGTGGAAGGAAGATGCAAAGCAGTTACCTCGAACTTCACGGAGCCGTTCTGGGCAGTGTCGAAGGCGTTGAAGAGGTAATGTGCATACATGCTGGCATCTGAAAGGCACAAAGGGCAGGGACAGCAGCTCACTACACCCTGACCGTTCTAGACAAGTCACGAACTTATTTTCCTTCTGTGTATAACTCAACCCTGAAGCATTGCCAGGTATTCTATGAACAAGTAAATGTTAACATGGACTTGCAAATTCTGACACCCTCCCTTAAAACAGCCTTGAAATGCAAAAGCTTTTATTACAGTAGAAACTATTCGGATTTGGGGGCAGTACCTGAAAGAATGAGCAGAAAATCCCTGACCATCCCAGAATGTCTCTGGTTCAAATGGTGGGAAACACAGCAAAAATACCAAAGAGTGCCTGCAGACTGCAGCATCCTTTCTCTACCTTTGTGTTTTGTGGGAGACACAGCAGAGACCCCCCAGGAAATGCCCAGATTCAGAAGGGTCTCGCTGCAGTTACTTGAGTTGACCCATGGCTGCTGGAGAGCAGTCTCACCTAGAGGCATATTTTTGTCCTTTTGAATCTTTAACTGCTGGGTTTAGAAAACCTTTTGTGTTGAGAACAGTCTCTATAACCCCATGAACAATGGCTGTCAGCTAGGAATAACAGTAATGGTATGCAGAAAAAATACCCAACAGGTGTGCAACTTCAAGACCTCCAGTGGCCTGTTCTCTGCTCTGGAGGCAATTCTCTCTGCTCTCTGTATTACTAAAGCTCAGCTTTACAGGATGGCAGTAACTGACATTAAAGTCCCTAATTATTTCACTGCTGTTCTCTCAAGCAGCCATGCACTTCCTGTCTCCTCCATTCTTTGTCTCTGGCACACAGCATCAGTCAAGCCTCAGTCTCCACATTCAGTGCATGGAACTCAGATGAAGCCTGGGGCCTGTTCTGCCCAGGTGGAATGACTCAGCATCTCCTTACTTTGATCTCTCACATTGTTCATATCCAAGAAAGTGCAACAGTGTGCAGAAAAATCAAATACCTAAGTTACTGTCAGTCATAAGGACAAAATACACTGGACTTCAGGAAAAAAACATTGCATACTACATTTTTAAAGGAACGATTTTGAAATAAAATAGCTCCAAAAGAAAACCATAACATTACATATGGCACAGTCCTACCAAAAGCTCCTATTAAGCTAAACTAAACAAGGAACTAAAAGATTAGGCTAAGAGATCTTACTTCCGCTGGGTATGATGTACATTAAGAAATACTTAGATCACTTGTATCACTTGATGACAGATTAGCAAAACTTAAAACCTGCCAAGGATAGGAGCCATAACGAAAATACCACAAGCCTGGGATGACACTGGACAAGGTTTTTATAATTCAGAGCTACATTACCACCTCTAGGCTGAACAGGTTTATCTGTAAAGAGAACCATAAAAGTGTAAGAATCTCTGAGGATTTATGACACTAAGGTTATACAAACAGTTTGGAAACCAAGTGAAAAAAAAATGTAAAATACAAAATCCATCTGCTATTTACCCAATGTAGTATTAAGCATGGTTGTATTTCCATCATCATTAACCAACGGAGAAACACATCTCAGGGGAATGGAACACACAGGAAAAGGAAAGGCAAGTCTTTGACAACCTCAATAGAGTGGAAAGAAGTTATCTGTCCATGAAAAAGTGAAGTTTCTGTGCCTACTGGTGTTTACACATGGGAAAGAAGGAGTCACCTGAGCTGTGTCACTTAAAGGAGTTCATTGGGGTAACTGGAGTTAATCATAGAATTCACAGAGTAATCTGGGTTGGAAGGGACCCACAAGGATCATCAAGTCCAGCTCGTAAGTGGATGGCCTATCTAGGAATCAAACCTGTAACCTTGGCATTATTAGCACCCTGCTCTAACCAGCTGAGCTAATCACAGGGTCCTGTGTTCCCTGGACTTACTGGAACTCAGGTTGGAAACAAAAACCACATCCAGGAATACACAAAAATTATAAATACTTAATTTTTGCAATAAATAAATAAACAAATAAATAAATTGTCTGGCTGCATTTTGTAACAAAGCTAAAAGCAATCACAACAAGAAATCATCAAGTTCATACTGAAATTTAATGCAAACTTTATATAAGTGTACATCTTTGAGGACATGTAGGTTGTAAAACATACGCATAATGTGTTTTGTCCTGACATTTAGCTGAAAAAAATCTTGTTAACGACCTTCTTTAAGTAAATGCACATGCACACAGACACTCTTGCAGAAAGGTCAGTCATCATTCCCCAGAAAGTGTATTCTGCAGGTGCTGCAGAGGGAGGTATTTTGGAAAGCCTCAAATACTTCATCTTTTGCCAAAAAGCCACTTAAACCAATGACTCATTTCTTTCTATTTGAGAACAGCATCCCCACAGAACATATCTGGTTAGAAGAATATATAGATCCTTGATGTTTTTGAAAGGCAAGAACATGTATTATTTGAGAGATTTAATACAATACTTTAATATGCCCATACATGACATGACCCTGTCTCAGTCACATAAACACCACAAATGATCAATTCAGGTAGCCAGGAGTTTCCTTATCAACTAAAAACTGCTTTAAGAATTTTAAGGAGGTTTTGAATAATGTTCAGGCCAGAAAAAAGTCTGGGATTTTCCTGTGCTAGACACTACATGCCCAGCAGTCTGAGAGCAGGGAAGCAAAGACACACTGAGGGGAAGCAATTCCACTTTCTGCCACCAGGAAGTCAGTACAGAACAAAGCATCACCCCCAGTTTCTATTCCGGACCTGGGGAATAAAGAGCTGACACTGAGGGGCAATCTTTAGTGGGGGTTTTCTATGTGAAATAACTGTTCAAAAGGCCTAAAATTTTATTACCTGGATGTTTGTGTTTCTGTCTAAAACCCCTCAAAGCTTCAGCTCAATTCTCATTTCTTGCACAGAGGATCTGCAGCAGTGTTGCAGCCAGCTGGCAGCAGGCAATGTTAAAGCTTCAAGAACCCTGGCAGCACAAAGCACTCCACTTACCTCCATGAGGAAAAAACTGTGCATAGATCTGTTTGAACGTTTCTTCATTAACAACCCCACTAGGACATTCCTGTTGGAAAACAAAAAAGAGAGAGAAAAAGAATCAAGAAAAACCCAGCTTTGTAAAGATTCATTTGCAAAACTCTACAAGCCTGAAGAGAGCAATGAAACAAATCACCTCCCTCTTCTCACAGTGCTCTGTATGCACAGGCTGTGCAGCTGGAGAAATTAAAAGTAATTCCAGCTGCAATCTCATCTTAAGCGTCTCACAAAGTTGGTTCACTGTTATTAACATTTCTGTCTGTGTTTTCAGCAGTTTCATTGCTGTTTTACAGAATGACCTAGAGAGGTAGCTCATGCTTTCTGTCATACAAAGCTTTCATCTAATGATTACAAATAATGTTCATGCCAGTGAACACCTCCCTGTCTCATGCCTTCACAGGTATGAATCCATTCATCCTCAGCAGCAGGCTGTGGCCAGAAGCCTGACTCCAGATCCACAGAGGTGAGCAGTCCATAGGACACTAGTAAGTCCTTACAAACAAGCCTTAATAATAAACACCCCCCAGCAGCTCAGCGTTGCTATAGCACACATTACAGAGCCTTGGGCACTAACCATGGGATGTTTTCAGTTCTAGAAAATATTTCCCAGTTGATGGCACTATTCCTCAAATTTGCCTATCAACCGATTTTGATACTAAAGCAGAGCAAACCAATAAAATAACGACAGCACTGAGCCTTTTTCACAGAGCACAGAACTACAGACACACAAAAGTCAGCTTCCTCCCAGGTTCAGAGCCACTGGCCAACAGAGACCGCTGGGGTCTGTGCCCTGCTGCAGCACTGACCCCACTCAGCCATTTAATTCCCCAACCTCCCATCAGGGAGGGAGGAGGGAGCAAGAGCACTGTCCCTCCTGGCAGGATATGCTGGAGATGGGTTATGTGAGCATATTAACTCTCACACAAAACTGGCTCGTATAGCTTGGCTTGATGCTTATGTTGAGCTGAAGGGCAGATCTGGGATCAAGAAGGTTCCTCTGTTCCTGGCACTATTCTCACTCCATGCATCCCTCTCTGTGACATGCTGTGATTCCTGCCTCATTTTAACACAGATCCTTCAGCAGGGAACTTCACAGGATATAACCCTTTGCACAAGGAATCCCCAGCTTTCCATTCTTGGAACGTGACTCCTACTACCTTGCCTGATAGTTCTGCACTGCTGCTCAGAGAGAGTGAGCAAACAGTCAATCTGACAATTTTTCTGTGTACCACTTGTGATTTTGTAGGTTGCAAGGTTCCTGGTTAGATGAGTATTCTCAAACTGTTCCAAAGCTCCTCATAAAACATCCATTGCCTGGTTTCCTTATCACGAGAAAAGTGGTTACTTTTTCATCTGTAAAGTAGAAATCATCAAAGGAAGAATAATTAAATAGAAGCTAACAGCTACTGTAAGGGGTTCTCCCAAATATTTCCTAAACGTTCATGTTTTCTGAAGCTTGTAAGCTAAGATACATTAAATAATCTGCTATTTATTTATGGAATCTTTTAATCATCGATCAGACCAAGTATCATATCCACAGCCATTCTTGGGTAGAAGTACTTGCCTTGGTCACTGAAGTGCTGTTGCTACAAGATCACACAGGGCCCTTGCAGAGTATTTCACCAAATTGTCATTGTTTTTAAAACCAAGCTTGGCACAACTTGCCCATCCTTTCCAGCACAGTGCTACTGGCCAGACACACCGAGATGCATTTCCTCCTCTCCTCTTGATAACACAACTATTATGTTCACTAAAAACCACAACTTCATGTGCTGAAAGATGGTTTGTAGATGAGGGACTGATCATTGTTTTCTCTATGCTTCCCACAACTGCAGAGTCCCTGGAGTCCCTTCTTTCCCTGTTTATTACCACAGATGGGACGTGGCTGCTGCTGCTGCTGCTGCTGCTGCCTGTGCTCTCTCACAGGGGCAAGGGCTATCATGGCAGTTTCAGCCATTGGGCCTGCTTAATTTTCTGAATTTCCAAATGATCCTTATTGCTTCTGATGCTCCATCTGGAAGCCAAATGAAAGTTTGCATCACAGCCTGCATCACAGCCCTAGGAGTGCTGGGGAGAGGCAGCGCTGATATTGATCAGCCCATTTAGCTCTCTATAACTGGATTGCTTTCAGACACATATGCTACTACCAATTCATTTGCAGTTAATTGATCACAATTTTAGTTTTATAAGAACCAAATAATGCTCAAGAGGCCTCATTAGTGCTATAGTACTATTTAATTCTGCTGACTCGAAAGAAATCACTCTTGTGAAACAGAGCAGGTAAGCTTAGTGTCAGTTTAAATTCCACCAACGTTAATAAAGTTTCACTCATTCAAGAAAAAATTCTTGTCAGTAAGAAAAAGCTACAGTCCTTCACTGTAGTGTTCGTGAGGCTTTCCTTTGATAGCAGGGTTTTAACACCTCTCATTTCCTTAACCTATGAATTCTTTACAAATGTCAAACAGTGAACGATTGGTTTTTTTGTGCTGTCGGCAAGCACAGAACAAACCCCTCATTTTCTGAGGGCTGACTATCAAGCTCTGGCAGCATGAGCTTTGCACCTGAATTTACCCTCTCATGCTGCTTTTGGATCACTAAACCACATAGGAGCTGAATCCACATAAAAACCGAACACACCAACCCACAAAACCAGAAGGAAAATAAAACAGGAGTTGCATTTTTCTTCTGCTGGAATCAGAAATAAACTTCACTGATTGCTTTCAGAGATGTGCAAAGCAGAGATGCAGGGATCACAGGGGAGCTGAGACTAACCTGTCGGACCCTCCTCAGCTCACCTGGCCAGAACATGAGGACGAGTACCCAGGGGTCATATTCTGCTAAATTAGAGGTAGTACAGGGGCTGACCACAGACAAATCCATGATCCAGATTTGCATCTCTAAGCACTCACACAGCCCATGTATTTTGTTGCTCTATGTTCTCCCACGTTGGAGATGTTTTGGGGATTATTAAAGTATCAGAACATTCCTCCCTTGCTCCTACTGCTCACTTTAATCTCCATAATCCTGCTTTGTTACAATTACATCTCATACTACACTTCGTTACAGATTTGCTTAAATACTCACATGAAAGCAAGGTAAGGATGTCTCCAGCAGCCCCTCAGTTATTTGGGTTGTCTGTTTCCTGATTTAGTATTATGACATTATCCCTTGCAGCTAACAAGTATGTCCCCTCACAGCACAAATTTCCCCCGAACTGAGCAAAAAAATCCCACAAAACCCCCAGTTCTTTAAAATCCAGGTATTCAGTTCCAAAGAACGTAAGCCATTAGAAACATGGCCTAAATGGAAGATCCTGAATTACCGAGCTCAAATCTCTGTGTTGTTGGTCACTTCATTAGACATCAGTTTATCAGTTTTCATCATAAAAATACTTTCTTGCTCTCCTCCCTGCACTTCCATAACTGTTCACCAATCTTTACTCCTCTGGGGGGCAGAAACTTTCTTCTAATTCCAGCCTGTGCCTGTTCATGGCCATTTTGTTCCTGTGCCAATATTCCTGTTTAGCTCAAACAACTCTGGTGTTTTTGTAGACAGAAGGTATCACATTTTCTTTTGTTAAATTGTACCAAGGCAAGACTCACCAGAGGCTCTGCTGGGTTTGCCTGTCTCTTTGCTTTTGTAGAATCCCAACCAAAGAGATGGGACCACACACCTCACGTTAGCCTGGCTCTAGTCTGAGCCAACCCTGAGGTGCAAAAGAGACTGTTCCCATAATGCAGAATCCTGCGAGCAAAGGCAGCTGCTAAGATAAATGTGAAATGCTGGTCCTGGAAACAAGAGATGCTGGAGGGTGGCACTTTTTCACAGCTGGAAAAGCAAGCTGAAGGCAAAGTGAGGGGACATCCGGCCAGGCAGCAATAGTACAGGCCTGGTCAGTGTGCTTGGCTTCTCTGGAGAGGAATTTACTGGCAGCCTCCATCAGTCTGGTGCAAAAACACCAGAACATACTAGAGACACAGCAGGTAAAGACTGAGATGATTTGGAGGGAGTGGGGGAACAGAATTCAGAGACAAAGAAAGAACAGGTTTAAAGGTACTGAGAATTAGGACCCTGGTCAGACAGGGCACTAGTCCAGAGGCCACCCCAGGCTGTGCTGAGCTGCCTTTGGTGGAACACCATCCCTGTTCCTGCACACCAAATCCTCTGCAGGATTCTCCAGGACCTCGACCCCTCCGTGCCCAATACAAGTTCCTGAAGACGGCTCTGTGATTATCCAGGTGTTGCCTTGTGATTAAACAGGACCTGTGCAGTCACGGAGAGCAAGCAGTAAGTACAAGCCAGAGAGGAAAATGACTGTATTCCCACAGGGATTTTGAATCTCCAGATGGCACTGTAACACCATCCCAAAGAACAGACGGTTTGGTACAATAGCAAATATGGTAACAGCTGAGCCAGTTTGCCTCCTGTGCATAATTACTCATCCCACTGAAACCGTGATTTGCAGGCTACCAGTGTTAAAGCTGCACTTTCATGTCAATTTAAACCTTGGATATGAAACTTTGTGCATATTGTGTGCAGATCAGCTGGATAAAAACAGCCTGCTTTGTTCTAATATCCAGATATAAACCAAGACCTTGCCAGCACTGCCAATTAATACCAAGACCTTCGGTGACATCCTAGGTTTAGGTCACAAGTTAAATGCACTCGCCTGCCACTCTTGCCCTGGGAGGTAATGCCTCTGCAGTGCAAAGTGATACCAGAACTGGGATGGGCAAGAGGTAAATGCCCTGTGTGCTGAGAGTGCTCCAAGTCTGCCTCACTGGTTTGCATCTGCATCTGCAAATCCTCCCAGCACGGAGAGAGCTCTCCCACACGGGATTCCCACCCGACAGCGTGAGAAGGCTCTGTAGAGATCTTAGCAAAACTGGGTTTAATCTCCTGCTGTAGGCAGTCATGTCATATCGGGGTGTTAACCTGCCAAGGTCTGTCTCAAGAGCCACACGACTTCCTGCTGGCTGCCGAAAGCATGAAGAGATATCAGTGTTCAGTCAGAAAACTTCACACGTGAAATGACCTCCTGCGTGCAAAGGCTGCACAAATATGCCACAAAAATACAGAACGCTGAGCTGTGCTTTGGCCCACTTAGGTGAGCAGTCAAATAATGGGTGAAACCACCAGACTCCTTGGAAAAGTCAAATATACACTGGAAATGTGATTTGATCAAATTTCAAAAATCTGTCAGAAAAGAAAGGCCCTTCTCAAAGTCCAGCAGGTTCCCTCAGAATTGCCTGTATGTAGGGTAGCTCAGCTTTCTTTTGACAAGTTTTTACCCAACAGACTTGACCTTCTGAGAAATGTCAGCATTTTGCTGTGATGGTCGCTGAATGCTGGAGCTGTCCTTCAAGACAGCTTAAAAACCACTCTGTGTTCATTAAGCCAGTTCAGTTCTGACCTGTTAATCATCATTAAAACATCAGCTGGCACAAACCACCTGGGTGACTAAATCCTGACCCTCAGGCAAACATGTAATGAGTACTCATTCTTCAAGGTCCATAAAGCATCTGCTCCACGCAGCCTCAACATTCCCCATCCATTTCTCCTCACTGTGAGGAGCCCCTGGGCAGCAGCAGAGTCAGGCTGAGGCTCAGGAGCTGCAGCCTCCCTGCTCCTGGCTGGAATGGTGGCTCACAAGGATGGGCATGGAGCGGTTCTGCACACCCAGTCATGCCAGCTGGCACTGCTGCCTGCTTTCCCAGAAATCTGCAGCCTCTCTCTTGTCTCCTCAGTCTTAATACACATTTAACTTTTGATTTCTCTTTGGCCCCTGCCACTCCAGCCTTATTCTCTACTTATGCAGGACCTTAAAGTCCTGAAGTGCTCTACTGAGATCCTACTACAAGAGCAAGATTTCGGCAGCTAGAGAAGGGATAAAATCCCCATCCTGGGCAGCTAATCACGAGGAAACAGTACCACTTATATTTGATCATAAGGAGATGACAACGAGGTTTAAGTAAGTAGCCATAAAAACATTTTCAGGTTATCTTCAAGTACTGGCACAGCTGAGGAAATTGAAGTGTGCTTGCTGACATTTAGGGAACAAGTTTAATGAGACCATTATGTGCTGAATATTCATCCAAACCCAGTTTTAGGCAGATTGCAGTGTCATAAATATTAGATGGAGAGGCAGATTGTGCTCATTTTGCTCTGCTAAGGGAGATCTAATACAAAACTACTAATGCTTAGCAGGGGAATAATACAAAATCAAGCTGAGCAGTTGAGGCTGGTGGGGACACACATATTAGACTCTGCTCACTGCAGTACTGTTCTTACATTTTTAAATCCTCTGTAAAGAACTTGAAGTTCTCTTTTAGTGAAATTGGTTTGTGCTTCAAGCTGTTCCAGTCCCTCGGGTCTATGGCACACTGTAGTCATTTCTAATTCATCTTCAATTTTATCTGAAAGAGAAGACAGGAAAATATTTATTTTGGTCATTATCTTTGCTCTTTTAACAAGATAGGACAGACTGGATTTCAAGAGCAACAGATCAAAAAGTAACCACCAACAGAACTGATCTGTGTAACTGTTTTCAGCCTCTTGAAAGCAAAATAAAAGCCACAGGAGTAAAGGTCACATTTCTAACTGGGCTGCCAGTTAGCTGCCCATTCACGAAGCCAAACTGGTGGTGAGAGCAGAAGGGCAGCAGCAGACACATTGCTCCAAAAGGCAACCACAGACGTTGCATAGCTAAATATCACAGCAGCACGGAGGAACAGCACTTTCCAAGAACTGGCTTTAAGGAAAGCTGTGCAAATACACCCGAGAGAGCAGGCGTGCTCAGGCACATTAGACAACGACATTATTCTGAGGGTAAACAGTGAGGGAAACTCTTCTGTGTGCTAACCAAAAAGCTTGCTCTAGAGACATTGAAGGTCACTTTAGTCCTAGCAGAAATTAAAATTTTGTCCACAGCTGCAGAATCTGGAATGAATTCAGCCTGAATTTACATGGACTTTTTGAGGAAAGAGATAGAAAATGAAAAACACTTATATGCATTTTATTCAAGAGAGTGTTCTTCTGCAAGGAAGAAAAATACTTGAGATCTGTCACATCCTGTATTATCATAACCTCACTTCATTTCTGATCCATGTCTTCCCCTATCAAGCTCATCCCCCACCAGTATGTGCGATGCCCAAATATATAGATACTTAATGTCTGTCAGTTTAAAATTCTCTAAACTTCAAGGACCAGATCCAGCCTTCAGCTGACACAAAAATCCAACCCACATCCAAAAGCTGCTCGGCATACAAGCGAACACTGCCTTTATTGTCAAAACTGCACAATTCATGCCTTGTAAAAACATTTTCGGTTTTATGGCTCAAGCATAATACAGTAATTTCTGCTGTGAGACAACAACTTAAATAGAAATTTGCAAGGAAATAGAGTCACTCTGAATAGAGGAAAGGCATGAATTCAGAGCAGACTGGCTCAGTGAAAGAACAGACCAGCCCAAAGGTGCATTTTCATAAGTTAATTAATTCTGCAGAGATATATATTCACGCACACATAGATACACATACATACATATACATACATTAAACTGCACGTTATTGAGGGAGGGCACACATCAGTAAGTGCTAATGGTTAATTAACATGGGTTCATTTTGACAGTATTAAGAAACTGGTTCAAAATATTGGTGAATTCAGCCATCCTCTTAATCCACCACGTCTGCATCGTCACAGTCAGCATTCGTAGGCTTGAACAGACAAAATGCATTCCTAAATACTGTTCTGAAGGCTCCTTGCACAGCAGGGGAACAAAGGCGAGAGGCTGTAGCAGCATGGGACAGGAGCAGAGCATCAGCTGCTCACGGTGCAGAAAAGGGACTGAGGGCTGGCAAGTGGCCGAGAGAAGCCTGAAGGACACACCTTCCCCACACAAAGGGAAAATGAAGAGTGGAGAAATTACAGCTCCTGTTAGAAGAAAGGAGATGAAAAAGGAAGTCTGCTACAGGAAAAAGTAATGTGAAATAAGGGGAGAAAGTCATTTTCTTTGCAAGAGAATTAATGTCACAAAATGAAGGAATGCAGAAGTTGTAAAGAGAGAAAAGTGTGGGGAAGAAATTCTTTAAAATGAGGGAAGAGAAATGGAGAGAAAATGCATTTTAAAGGGAGCCAGGTTAGGGAGACCCATCACTAATCTATACATTGCACAGGAAATATCTTTCTAGTTACCTCTGGTCAACCACAAATCACCTAAACCTTTTCCTTAACAAATGCAGTTCACCCGTCTCCCCTCTCCCCCATCCCCGCTGTGCCCGATGCCACGAGCAGTTCACACAGGCCCTTGGCAGGCGTTTGTTTTTCTGCCGTGCAAGTCGGGCTTGGAGCCCTTCTCTGCTCTTTACCCAGCTGAACACGCTCAGCTTTTCACCCACATTTCCTGCTGAGTTGCCCTAAAGTTCTTTACAATTTCAGTCAATGTAAACTGGAAGTGTACCATACTGGCCAACTACTCCTTATATCCTGTAATACGATTTAACAGAGAGAGGGGGATAAAAAAGAATTATCTACACAGCCTACAGGGTGAGGCTGATGGGGGAACCAGCCTGCTGGAACACTCTCACATTTGGTTTTACTTATGTCCCTACAATGTGGAGGTTCATATGATTTCCACAGAGGCAGGAAAGATTCAGCTGAGAAAAGCCTTACTCTTTGCAGAGGCATTTTGATATGACTGATTTTCTGTGGGTATTTTATTTGCCATATACTTTTCCACCTCCTTCTTAAGTTTTTAAAAACACTTACTGGAATTTGTGTTAGTATTGTAAAAAACAAGTAGTTAAAGGTCTCGCTTGTGCAAAACTTGCCCTATAGCTCCACGATAGCTTTAAACAAAATCTGCAGAATTCCAGCTCAAAACTCAAGAGTTGTCTACATGCCCTTTACACAAGCAGACCCAAAATTAGGGTCTTGGAATTATTTTTTTTTCCAAAATATTCTTGAATAAAATATTACTTGGTGAATGCTGTATTTTAATAAGGATTCTTGTCTTTTGACAGTACTGACCTCATTCAGTGAGTCATTACTTCAAAAGAGTGAAACTCATCTCCTTCAGCTTGTCCTGCAAGAATAGGCTTTCCCAACAGTCAGTTCTTGAGCTTGGGTTCCACAGGGCAGATATTTCTATGTTAAAAGTAAGCCAGATTATTGTTGTAGATTTGATCTGATCTACCATGCTGAGAAATGTCTCTCCTTTTTCTGCAATGAACTTCAGAAAGAAAATTATGAGAAATGCATCCCTTTCAAAGGGACACTATTTTTCCTTTGTTCCCTAATCCAGAATCTATGTTAAAATCTGCCTCTGAAGAGGATCTGATGGATCCCTGTGGGTTAATATTCCCATCTGCTCCCTCTTCCTCTCCCAAAGAAGTATTTTAAAATTTAGCAAAAGAATTCATGAAGATTCAGGTCTGGCCAAAGGGACACTCAAATTGTCACCAGACCAATCATTTTCCAGTGAAGAAACTCAAAAATGGCAGAAGCTGTTCCTTCAGGAACATGCCCCAGTGCCACAGAGCAGTCCTGGGCATCTTTTGGAACATCACCACAGAAAATAAATACAACAAATACCTGTTAGGTCATTTTGTCTATCACTTGCCAACAAAGAGCTATTTCCCATGTTTCATGCTAAAACTTCTTTTAGGAGTGATCAGCTTACACTAATAGGGCTCACAGATCAAATACCCCTCCCTCATGTTCCCCACATTTAACACACAGTTGTCACCCCCTGCTCCAAGGCTCTCCTTCCAGCAGCACCCCTGCCCAGCCTCCTCCCGGCCCGGCGCAGGCTGCAGCGGGCACAGCGCCGAGCAGGAGGGACCCGAAGCCAGGCCTGCGGACACAAACTGCTCTTCCGTGCAAACTCATGGCTTCCAGCTCATCAGTCCTCTCCCTGCACAAAGATGTTCTTTCATTAATTCTTTCCTTTCAGTGCTTGCTCTCGAGTCGGCTCTTTTCAACCTTTTTCTTCCATTCTCTGATAACCTAGAGATTAACCACAGAAATCTCAGTGGCAAAACAGGAGATTGGCACTTCCTCCTCTGCCCTCGTTTTTTATTATGGGTATTGTATTTCCTTTTATTTACATTTTCATTATCATGCTGGCTCAGTCCCTCCAGCTCTTCAGAGGTGTCACTGTATGAAATATGAGCTCTTGCACTGATAACCACTACAGTTTTATTTAAGGGAAGTTCACTGTAGGGTGGTGAGTGCAACCAAAAGCAAACACATGCAAATTTAAACTTTTTATAGGAATGATGTTAAGACATTTTATCTAATACCATATTCTTCCTCAGTTTTGCCTTGTTTACAATTTGCTGAACACCCGAAGAGATTTGAGTGAAGGAAACAACCTTGCTGTTAGTTTAAAGTTAATTTTCTTCTCTTTTAATTCACAAGTGCATGAACAGACCTTGTGACTGACTGCACCCACTGCGAGGGGTGAGTGTGGTCACCTCCCCAGCTCAGTGACACCTGTGACCTGCCCGCTGCTCACAGCATCCTTCTCCTTCTGAGCTGGAAGGACATCCCTGCCCTGCTGATGGAGACACGCGGCCCAGGGGCTGGGTCCCACCCAGCTGATTAGTGAGAGCTTGCACCTTAGCAAACGGGTCCCAGTTTATCATTCTAGATCTCAAAGCATGGGGGGTTTTTGTTTGCTTGTTTTGGTTTGGTTTCTTTTGTTTTGTTGGGTTATCTGTGCTCACTAATTAGGTGGAAGCAGTAACTCATGCAGAAGGTTTCTTCTGCTTACAGGTACTGAAAAATGATAATTTATTCTTTCTTAGTTCCAACACTTGTTGAAATCATCCCGGGATGAATCCCTTCCATGCCAGATGGCTGCAGTGACTTGTGTCGTAGGCTGAAGATTGTGTAGCCAATACGGAACATTCTCTTAGCTGTTTTCCTTACGTGTTTAAAAATGGAAGAATGAGATGGACCATTTCCTGAGTTAGGATTTATTTCTGCCCATATTTTTGTGGCTGCTTTAAGAGCAGCATATGAGGTCTGGGTCTGGTAGAACCACCTGTGGTAATCGTACTCCAATGTAGGCCCAGGATAAAATAATCACTTAGGTTTGTATTTTTGTGCACAACAGCATCTGTATTTGCTTAGCCCATAGGATATGCACATTTCCTTATACAATGAAAACCAAGTTGTGACTTCACTTTACAAAAAAATAATCCTGACATACTTGCATGTACATGCATATTTTACACTGTTGCTAATGAAAGAGACTGTATTTCATTTCACTGCTCCTTGCTCAAGAGCAGAGAGTGAATTTTCCTTAAGGCAAATCAATTTAACAGAATACACTTTAGAATTTCCGTAACGAGGCTTGCTTTATTCATCCTTTCATATTTGTTCCAATTTTACCTTTTGTTATCTTTACAGTTTGGGAAGTTCCATGCTCAGGGTGCCTGCAAATGGCCCTGCACTTCACACAACGGTTTGGATCGCAAGGCACCTTAAAGGTTATCCAGTTCCAACCTCCTGCCACAGGCAGGGACACCTCCCCCCAGACCAAAGCACGTGTGTCCTGTCTAACAATTGTGTGTTACTCCCCAGCCGCTGCCTCGGCTCTGGGTTTGAGCAGCCACATTTCTGAGCCTGCCCATCCTTCCCAGCGCTGGCAGCTGCCCCTGCACCCCCACACCTAGCACAGGGCTGGGTTTGCTGGGCCAAACTCGCTTGGGAAATAAGCATTGAACAGCACCAAACACCTTTCTCAGGTGCAATCCTGCAGCAATTCCAACCCACGTGCCTGCCAAACGAGCAACAGTGAAGCCTCATACAGTGCACAGGCTGGCCAAGGACAAGCCAGAGCCTAAACCACAGCTTAAAGGGTGTAAATGATGATTTAATAAAAATGCAAATGACCCCGCTCCCCTGCATCCAAAGGCTGCAAGGTGAAGCCGCAGAACACCGGTCTCCATGGCTCATGGGAGGACTTTGAAAACAACTTGCTTATAATAAATTCACTTTTTGTTAAGGAAAAAAGTCAAGACATAAAGTGCAGCTAATGTGCCCAGTGTTAATTGTAAAACTGACAGGCGTTAGATGAAATGGGTAATTTTACAAATACAGCTGAAGGGGATTAAATTACGTACAAGAATTATTAGACTGCATCTTGCTTTTATTAAAAAAAAATTAGCTGTATTTTAGGCACAAGGACCTGAAGAAAAAATTAACTCTAGTTTACCCACGGTATATTTGAAATTAATCTCAAGACAGAATGCGCTCTTGGGCAGGTCTCGCAGGAAACGGGTCCTGCCTGTGGGAAATCAATTGCAAATATTTGGAATTTTCATGAGGAGAAATAACCCAAGACCTGGGCCGGGAAGTGCTCACTGGGGCAGGTGGCTGTGGGGCCGGAGGCTGTGGGGCCGGAGTCTGTGAGGCAGGAGCCCGTGGGGCCGGAGGCCGTGGGGCAGGAGGCCATG